>QEOT01124244.1:218232-233437 GCA_003123785.1 Pterocarya stenoptera | reverse complement strand
AACATTTCCCCAAAACAAGGTTGCTTTGAGTGCATTTCCTAACATCATAATTATATCTTGATAGCTTAGGGCTTATTTGGAATATATATCATTCTAAAATTCTCATCTTATCTCATCTCCTTCCAAAACATAATTCAATTTCAAAATTTTCAAATTAATCGTTACAAAATTTTTAAACTAATCATTATACTTTTCCAAACGTTGAAGTAAAAAATAAAAAATAATTCGAATTTTTCAAATTTTCAAACAAAAAGAATATTAAAAAAGTATATTTTAACAATTTTTTAATTTTATAATATTTTTTATTCAACTTTTTTCTCTCTTTTCCTGAAACCTAAAAAATATTCAACTCAAATATTTTACTACTATTTACAAATTATTTTATTATTATTCATAAAATTATCATCTCATCTTATTACTATTTATAAAATTCTAATTTCATCTCATATTACCTCATCTCAAAAATAATAAATTCGTTGCTATCCAAACAAAAAATATCCATTACAGCTTTTACTTTTGAAGTTATTGTGCCAAAGAAAAAAAAGATAAACACAAGGAATCTAAATATCAAATCAATAATGCTTGTAAAAAGGCTGCTTCATCTATTAGGGGTCTTTGATTTTCTTTTATTTTTTTATTGTTGAGTTGGATTTAATGTAATACTTTTAACTAAATAAATTTTTGCCAATAGATTAATTCTACAAATAATATATATGCACCACCATTATTATGAAATCAAAATCAAGACTTGCTTAACAATAAAATGGATTTTGACCTAAAAATGCTACCCAAATTCCAACCTATGCTTAGATAACACTGTCTGATTATTGTAATTATTTGATCCCATTTTAATATTTTGTATTGAATTTAAATAACTCTTCACCTCGTTGCTCATAAATGAGGGAAAAAGAGGAAATTATTATGTTAAAAAATAATATTAAGTATTTAATGTTGTCCAAAAATTAAAACTCAAATTAAGCATCTAATCCTCTTCTAATTCATGCCTTTGAAATAAAATAAAATCAAAATAAACACTTTAAGCTTTGTTTGGATAATGAAAATATTTCATCTCATTTCATCATTATAATTTTTTTAAATTTTTACGTAAAATATAATAAATAATTTAATTTTTTTAATTTTAAAAAATAATAATAATATTTTAATAATATTTTATTTTATTTTTTATTTTAATTATAACTCATTTTATCTCAATTCACTATCCAATCAACACGTAAATCTTTAAAAAAAACCGGCTACATTTTTTTACCAAGTAGAGACTAATCATGTAGTATTATGAGAGCGCAAGTGGCCTCACATGCAAATTGTACGAATCAAATTTAAAAAAACTATCAATAATGATTAAATTAAGCAACTTTAATTCATAAATACACTTTATTATGATCAATAATAATAATTAATGGGGACAGTAAATGCTTCATGACGTGGCAGACCATGTCGGGGGGCTTGGATCCACGTGCATAATGCTGATTTTGACAGCACTGTTTTTAATTTTAGTATTTCTTTTTTAAGTTTTTGTGATATTTTTTGCAAAGTGCCCCCCAATAAAAATTGTCAAATGTGGGATATGCACTTGTGTTTTGTCAGTTTTCTACTAACTTTCACCTTTTAAAAAGTGACACTCATTTATGCCCTTTCTGTTTCTTCCCTGTTTAATGATTCTATTAACTCCAACAAGTAACTTTCAGAGCACATTTTGATAGCAAAATGAAATAGAATAATTAAAATAATTTATAAATAATAATAAAATTATTAATTAAAATTAAATCAGATCATCTCACATCTGTATCTAAATAGACCCTGAAAGTTACCTAGTTTATGATAACAATTTATAGCTTTTTATTTTTTGTTTTTTTAATTTGGTTTACGATAGCAATTTATATTGGGACGATAAATGCTTTAATCAATAATTTTTTTTATAAAATAAAGACATAAATTGATGTGATATGTTAAATTATAAAGTTATTTTTATCGTAAGGTAAATATAATGTATCATGTCAAACTATATTAATTTATAAATTTATTTTTATAAGATTTATTTGTGAATGTAGAATTCTCGATCGAGATTGCAAATCCAGAACTAATTAATGGGCTAACAAATACAGATAGATCAATGCTTACTTAGCATTTACGAAACAAACAATCTGTTTGGTTCTTATTCATTCATCTATTAAAACATAATTTAATTTTTTCAAATCTTTAATGACTATGTCATGAAGTATATTAGTTTAGTGCTAAGAGGATTAATTCTTCATGATTTGATGGATAAAAGTCATCAATCTAAATTTTCATGAACGTGAGAGTAAGAGAATCGGATTCATTCTGATTATTTCTGTATCTCGAATGAGTATCATTTTATTCTCGATAGAATTAAGATTAGGTTGTAACTTAAACCTATCATGAATGAGCTTCTATTACTCCCACCATCTATATCCCTCTCAAGATCATGCTCAAGTAGTGTGGTAACTCTTGCTATCGCATTCCTTACCTTTTTAATTGAGGAAGAAAATAGATGAAAGACACCTAAAAGGTTAAAACAATAAGGAAAAATTATATTTTTCGTCTATGCATCAAACACTATATTTAATTTTTTTTTCTTCAACAAATATGTAGTATAAGAATGATGAGGTTAAGAACTCAATTAGTTTACTCGAAATAAAATAAAAAGAAGTGTAGTATGCGATATACGGAATGACGAGTAGCAAAATCCAAAAATAAGAACCAAGCAACACAGAATTTAAGAAGTTTACTTTGAAATTATCTATACAATATCTCTAAAAAATTTAAAAATAAATAAAAATAAAACTAAAATTAATCGATGATACTAAATAAAGGTGGCTAATGGTAAAACATTTTAGTTGAGATGTATGGATTTAAACCGCTTCACACATATTATTGACTTAAATTGATATTCAAAATCAAGATAAAACTTTGAGTATATGATGAATATCGTACTATCTAATTCAAGTAAGTGTGGGTCCCATCTTAGCATCAGGTATTCATTTAAGTAAAATGATAAAATTTAATTTATAAGATTTAAAATTTAAAATTTAAAATTCATATTTGTTATGTCACATAAGTAATATGTGGTGAAAGATTTTAAGCCTTCGTTTGTTTTTAGAGATGATATGAGATGAGATGAGATAAAAATAAAATTAAAAAGTTGAATAAAATATTGTTAGAATATATTTTTTAATATAATATTTATTTTGAGATTTGAAAAAGTTAAATTATTTATTATATTTTATATGAAAATTTAAAAAAATTATAATAATAAAGTTAAAGGTTATCAAAATTTTTAAAATTTTTAATTTTAATCTTAAAAACAAACCAGGCTTAAAATAGCGGCGGTATTCAAATGTCAAAATCAAAAATTGAAGAAAAAATGTCTTTTCGTATTATGGTATATATTTACTGAAATTTTCAATACAATTATTCTTAAAAAAATAATTATCCTCTCTCTAACAATGCAAGAGAGCTGTGGGTCCCATGAACCGTGTTTCCTGGATTGGTGCGTGGTGGGGCCAATGCTTTGACCTTCATCAACTTTGTGCTCAATGGGATCCACCAATGGCCGTCGAGTTATTGAAGCAGATTGGGGAATTGAAAGAGATTGGATTTGTTTTTGACTTTAGATTTCGATAATACTTTTTCATGATTGAAAACAAAATATACTTTAAAAAAAAAAACTCTATTTATCATCAACTGCACTATATATTAATATACAATTTATTATTTTTATATTTTTATTTAAATACATACGTATTAATATATAAATATATATATTTAAATAGAATGATAAAAACGATAAATTACATATTTATATATGATGTAAAGATGATAAATAACATTTTTTTTATACCTAAATGCATGTTTAGGAAGCTCGATATGAGAATATGCCCCATTAAGAATATTAATATAAATAATTGAATCTGTATTTTTATCGGTTTAAACTTTTATGATAAATAATTATTCATATTGTATCAAAGTAGATATGTTGTAATTGAACTCTAGCTTTATCTTATCTTATTTAATTAAATATTTTATGTGTCGGGTCCACTCATTCCATTTCACATGTTTATTTTGTAATATTACACATCTCAATAATTTTACGTATTTATAAATTTACTTTTATAATATGTTGACTTAAGAATGTAGACCCGTCACGTCTATGAAATTATTGGAACCGGCTTAAATTCAATTGAAGCTTGATCCATGGAATTAGTATTAAGTATTACATAATTGAAGATGTAAGACACAATTAATGAACCAATCCATTTGAAATTGAAAAGGAAATCTAAATTAGACTCAATTATTTATTATTGCAATAAATTTTTAATGATCATAATACCGTAGTTATAACTACGCCTTTGGTTTGGATTAATAAGAAATAATTATTGGGTTGTTGAGGAAGTTGGTGGGTCCCGTTTTATTGCATGGAGAATTTGGTAGCGTTGAAAAGAACGTAGTGTTTGTCGTTTTCAATCAAAGCAATCAAAAGTGAATGCGTCGTATAGGGATTAGAGTTCTGTTTGAACTTGGCGTTGTTCTCCAACATAATTTTTCCCATTTTTATTTGACCCCAATATTCTTAAAAGTTGGCACCACTTTTTTTTTCCCTCTATTTTCTTCAATTTTTTATTTAAATTATATAAAAAATAATAATAACATAATAATATTAAATACAGTCTTAAAATATGTTAGCTTCGCCCACTCTCTTTGACAAAAGTAAGTCTATTATTAAAAAAATAAATTTTTATATGAATCTTAAATTTATCTATTTTTTCTAAAAAGAGTGCGCGAAACTTACATATCCTAAAATTGTAAATATCATTTCTCATAATTTTATCACGTTGTAATTAAGAACACCAACACTTTCGGTGTATAGTTCCTCCAATTATATTTACAACATTTAGGTCTCGTTTGGATATAGAAACGGTTTTATCTCATATCATTATTATAACTTTTTTAAATTCTCATAAAAAAAATATAATAAATAATTCAATTTTTTTCAAATATCAAAATAATAATATTATTAAAAAATAATATTATAATAATATTTTATTCAATTTTTATATAAAATCATATCATCTTATCTGACTGTACAAACAGGACCTTAGTAATCACTCCTATTTTTCTTCATAAATTTAAATAAAATGACACAAGTGGTGTGTTAACGATAGAATTGATTATTAAGGCTGCTGGGTAATTATGTACCAAACCCACAAGCACAGTACTTTCACTGTGCTACCATTTTCACCAGCACTCATCCTTCCTATTAACACCATTATCATCCTCTTATGAACATCATTACTTCAAAAAAAAAAAAAAAAACTAATAAATGTTAACACTATAATCATAATTTTAGCACCATGGTCGTACGATAATAAAAGTTGTTACTCCACTACCACCAGTTCCTAACAATATCAAATGAGTAGTTAATATTTTTTCCCCTGCCAATATAAAGAAATATTTTAATTATAAATAAATTATATAAAAGTAAATTTATAAATTGACGTAATTTGATGTAGTACGTCAGACTATAAAATTATTTTAATTATAAAGTATATATAACAGAACACATAAAATCATGTCAGTTAATTATAAGTTTATTTTTATAAAATATATTTATGTAACATTTCTTGCTAATATAACACGCATAAATAAGAATATAAAGAAAAATAATCATATTATGTGAATACAAAGGCATTTTTTTAGAAGTGAGATTCATAAAAATATTTTATAGAAATAAATATCATAATCTAAGATTTAGTTGTGTGAAATCTAACAATAAATAAAAATATATATATATTTGGGATAATTCAAAGAGGGAAGGATATTGTTTTGAAGGATGTTTTGGTTTTTTAATTATTAAATTTTAAGTATTTAGCACAAACAAAACAAGTCGTTGATTATTTATTAATTTGAGAAGTAGAGAAAAAAAATTATTTCATTGATATCTTTATTAATGATCATATTATTATATCATTTTCTATAATATATATATATATAAACAAAAAAGAGTTTTTGGAGGTGGGGGGAGGTTAGCGTGTATGGTGAAAGGCAGCCGGGTGTTCGGCTCGAATAACGGAGTCGTAGTTCCCGACACACGGCACGCGAGGACCACAGCCATAGAGGAACTGCCACGTGGATTTAAAAGGGTCACCTGTTGGATTTGCGTCTTTTTGGATGAAAGATTTGACTTCCCCCACCACGCCATACCAACTCTTTTCTTTATTTCTTTTATTATTATTTTTTTTTGTCTTTTTTAAGTATTGATATCTGAGAAATTCAAGAATTGTGGGCTACTTTTCCAAATCCACGCTTTCTTTCCTTTCGCCTTTTTCATTGCGCCCATTTGCGCTCTCAAAATATTCTCTACTTCTTCGAAAACCAAAACATATATATATATTGCACCCTAGAAATTGTAATACATATTAAAAATTAAAAAATGTATATTATTTATTCATTCTATTAATATGATTGGCTGTATTGTTTTTTTAATATAAAATAATTACTCTCTACAATCACATCAGTAAAGACTGTGAAGTGTACAAAACATACCTCAAAATAATTGTATGTAACAGAACTCTTTTAAATTTTACCTCTCAAAACAATTTTGACTATTGTGTCCAATATATAAGTCATGTTAAGTCTAAACGAGCCTATCTAAATCTTAAACTAAATTAAATTTAGGACATGTTTGATAAATGAGAATTCTGTAAATAACAATCAAATGGTTTGAATTAAGATGATTTATTGAGTTTTAGAAAATGAAAAAAAAAAAGTTGAATAAAAATATTGTAAAATTGAAATATTATTTGAATTTAATTTTTTAATATTATTTTTGTTTGAAATTTGAAAAAGTTGTATTTTTTTATTTTGTTTAGAAGTTTGAAAAAGTTGTAATGGAGTTAAAAATTTAAAATTGAAAATTGAAATGTGTTTTGCCCTTTGAGTGATATTTGCAAAAGAAATTATGATAAATTTTAAAACGAAATGAGATGTTTTCAATTCATCTCACTTCCCAAACATAGCCTTAACTCGCGAGTTTTGATTAAAATTGTCAATATTAAATATCATAAGTTGGATTTAAGTTGTGTCGATTTGAAATTGGATTGTATTATACCCAATTTATTTTAAACTTGTGAGATCGTTGTTAAGTTTGTATTGAGTTCATACATCGAATTAGCATGATACATTGAAAATATAGATGTATTTAGTTAATTTAATTGTATTTTTTGCCCTACCAAAAAAAAGGTGAAACTAGCACTAAATGGAAAAAATAAAAAAAGTAGATTGAACATTTGTAAAAAATAAAATAAAATAAACTCGTACGAAATTTCTATTTCGTTTAGATAGTGAAAGTGTTTTATCTCATCTCAATTCATTATTATAACTTTTTCGAATTCTTACACAAAATATAATAAACAAATCAACTTTTTCAAATCTCAACATAATAATATTAAAAAATAATATTCTAACAATATTTTATTTAACTTTTAACTTTGATCTAAAACTATCTTATTTCATCTCATTATCCAAACCGCACGTTAGCATATAACCTTGAGTTGGGATATAGAAACGATCTTGAATAAAAGGAGGGAAGCATATTCGATTTGTACTTAAGATATGAAGTTGATTTGCTTAGCTGGTGCTTCACTTCACAGCCCATATCCAACTTAATGCTCAATTTAATCATTGAAGTAGAAAGGACTACATTATTGAGAATCCTTTTATTTTGGGTATTATTTTGCCACCAAAATTAATAAACCAATAATTTTACTTACTTGTTGGGATTCTAAAATAAATGAGTTGTGATTTAATGCCTTTTAATTCCTTTGATCTTGGATCTGGAAACCAATAGGAGAAATAAATACAGAATTTAAACGAGTCATGATGAATCCCAATTATCGTCCTAAGCTTTTAACACTAATTCATTGCATTCATCACAATGAGGTGGTTCAATGGTCTTAATTAACACACGCTAGAATGTAGATAGCATTGGATTAACTTTTTAGGTGCCGTTTTGACAGTGAGTTGAGATTAGATGAGTTGAAATAAAAGTTAAAAGTTGAATAAAATATTGATAGAATATTATTTTTTAATATTATTATTGTTTTGAGATTTGAAAAAGTTGAATTGTTTATTATATTTTAAGTGAAAATTAAAAAAAAATTGTAATGATGAGATAAAAAATACATTCACTATCCAAACAGGGCCGTACTTTGTTTATGTCAACCCTAGGGATTGATATTTCCTACGATCCTCTACATTTTGTACAATTTAAAGAGAGATAAATACAATATATAAATTCCGCTGCATTAAATATTGTATTAAAGGTTGCTCATATAATGGACTCTACATATTGTGTTTATTTCTTTCCAACTCTTGATCTTCGTCACTCTATCAAAGACAATTTTAATGCAAGTTTTTGTGTTTATATCTCAATCTCAATTCGGGAAAGACTTGGATGCTTAAATTCAACTTGACATCGCTTCTTGCATGCCACTTTTACAATGTTTTTTTGTTTAAACAAACTTGCATTGAAATTAAAAGTGAGAATCTAAAAGGTGAGGTTTGGAAACTCCCAAAAAAAAAAAACTATTTATATAAATTGTAGTACATACAATAAGAAATAAAAATAAAAATATAATGAGACCAATAATCATATTAAATCATAAAAAATTAATATATATTATTTTTTTTTTCAAATTTTTGGAGAGGGGCCATGGCCCCCTGCCCCTTCATAGGTCCGCCGATGGGTCCAGAGAGTAATGTATGGTATTAATTGAAATCCCATTTTTGGAGAAGTGTTTTAACCATATTTAAAACATTAATTTGGATTGAGTTTTCAAAGATGTTCGAACCTCTTCTATTTTTTACTTCCAAAAGTTATTTTCTCGTATAATATTGTGAAATGTTTGTTCTGATTCTTACGCTTTTATTATGAAATGAACATTACATAATGTTTAGAACAAAGTAGACATTGGATTAAAACGACCTTGCCTTAAAAGAGAGAGGTTTGTAAAAGCTTTGCAATGCTTGTTTTATTGAGATTTATTATTGATGCTATCGGTCTTTTTTTTTTTTTTTTTTTGGTCTAGTTTCAATTGTAAGACAAGTCTAAAAAGATTGTTTTTCGTTTATGAACAAATTCTTAAAAAACTATATAATAAAACATGACGTATCTTATCAATTCACGTCAATTTGTAAGTTTAATTTTGTGACATATTCTTTATAAAAAAACAATAATTCAAAATAGAAATTTCATTTTATCTTTCACAATTACTAATTGATGAGGCGAGGAAGACTCTCGTCAAATAACCTCATTTTCATATCCAGCTTTTTCAGGATATGAGATGGCCCACGCTGGTTAGTACGCACGCAACTGCACATGCAAATGTAGACTTCTCATCAATATATACCTTATTTTAAAGGGTTGCTATTAATTGAAATATTGGGACACTTTCTGGCTAAGAACATGGTTTTAGGTGGCACTAATAAATTAATAAATAAATAAATAAATAAATAATAACCCCTTGCATGTGTGTCTAAATATATATATATATATATATAAAATTCTTCATAAACACCGAATGCTCAATTGGATCATCCCCTCGTGTCAACATCACACAACCCCCCAATTGCCCATAAAATAAAGGTACAATTATTTTAGATATTTTTTTCTTGTTTTTTAATGGTTCTTCCCATGTGCATTTAAGGCCAAAAATCATTAATTTTAATATTCCCATATCTTAGCCACTTGGGGGTTTTTTTAATGTTTTTTTTTTTAATTATTATTATTATTTTCCTCAGCAAGTGATGTACATATATAACTCCATTAAAAAAATGTACATCTTGATTGAATTAGTTTTACACAAAATCATATTACTCTGTATACTCCCCTTAAAAAAAATAGATAAATCCATGACTTCCCGTTCGAGATCCGCCCGTATATTAGGATCCGAAAGACACAAACACTATATGTAGCAATTACTTTGGTAGGAGAAAATAAAATCACATGTTATAATATTATGTTACTATCCACTATATTCAGCCCATGCCAATGGGAAAAATAAAAAATAAAATTATGCCCATGATTAATTAAAAATTACTAAATGCTGCCCAAACATGAAAACGACGGCACTTTATGGTTACGGGCAGCTTTGAAAGATCGAGAATGTCCCAGTCGTATTTTGTTTTTGGGCCACTCTCTGCTGTATGGGTCTCAGTTGTAAGCCCTTACGACTTCAAACTAAGGACTACCAAAGCATGCAGCTTTGTTAGTTTTGTCCCTTGAACAAAACTTGTTGATCGATTACGAGCAGCTTTGCTTATTATTTATTAAGTTATTATATTTTCAAGTCGGTGTGTAGAGTATAAGAAAAATAAATATTTTTGATGGATTATTTGCGATGATAACGACTATTTGAGACAAAAACAGATTCATTTTGACAGAAAATAATCATTTTTACTGTAAATAACTGGTCACAAATAAACAATTTTCTTGTAGTAAATATATGAATCGAATTGATACAAAAATGTGACAAGATTAGAAATGAAATTCAGATCATTTTGTAGGATTAATCAAGCACGTACGTACAATCTAACCTATTTAATTTTAGCAACTTGGAGCATGCTATATTGGTATGAAAAAGGTGACATGGAGGACAAAAATGTCCCTAAATGTTTCCTTAAACAAGGCTAGCTAGGGTTTAAACTCACATTAAAGAATAAATATTTAATTTACAGCTAGGGTTTGAGATTTTCTTGGAGAAAATAAATACTAGTCAATGGTTTTGACGTACGTGCATGAGGGGGGGTAGAGAACAAGGAATCATGTTGTCTTTGTTTGCCCTAATAGGTAGGACCCATTTTTCTTGACATGTCTATGCCATGTCCCCCCTTGAGGTTGGATTCAAACCCTGACTCGTTGGGTGTACCCTATAAGAGGACGCCACGTGTTCTTGATTAGGATGGAACACCACTTTAACCCCAAAAAAAAAAAAAAGTTAGTGCAAGTAGAGAGCCTCTTGCTTTGCTTTGGTTTTTTTAATGGTCTTATTTTTGTTGTGAAGTAGGATCAACCGATATATACTCATGGCATTTTATGTCATGCATCGATTCGGATGGCCTTTTAATAAAAAAAAATATGCATATGATAATGTGATTCATATGTCCATTTTATGGATTCCATGTTAAGAATATGAGATTTCGTGAGCATCATTTTAATTAATCGAATTTTCTATCGACATATTCTTAGTGGGGTTGAAGTTTAGGTCATAATTTCAGGTAAATATCACGATTGTTGATTTGTTATTAAAATATCGGCGATTATATAAAAAATATTTTGACCACACCTGGCTTCAATTGGTTACGCAATTTAGATGAGATGAGATGTTTTGTTGAAGTTGAATAAAATATTATTATAATATAATTTTTGTTTTGAGATTTGAGAATGTTGAATTGTTTATTATATCTTGTGTGGGAGTTTGAAAAAATTATAATAATTATATGAGATGAGATGAGATAATTTCGTTTTGTGTAACCAAACCAACCCTTAAGATATTAAAATATTTAAAAATTAATATATCAATGTTTTATATTATTTAAAGAGTTATTCTATTTATAAGTCGATATATAAAACATACTTTTTATATCGTTGACATTACAAGACTTGATTTGTAATAAATTTAAATTTTAAATTTATCTTATAAATTAATTTTTGCTATATCAACAACATCGAACGTGTGCTTTACACACATTCTGTACAAATATAATTTTTCTTATTTAAATTATTATTCTTCTATCTCAAAATTATAAAGGTCTATTTATATCTAAAATAAAGATTAAAAAAAAAAAAAAAAACGAAAGAAAGAAACAATTCGAAATGACACGTGACAAAAGGGGGTCAAGTAAGCAATCAATGAAAAGGCAAGTCTATTATCTGTGGATGAGAGACGTGTCGATAAAAAAGGCCAAGAATCATACCAAACTAAATAAAGTCTCTAAGCTTTGTTCAATGTATAGTTGATTCTTTCAAATCAAAGTGGAAAATGGACCACATCCGCCTGACTTTTATGTAAAAGCACATTCCTTTTCTTGGTGAACCACTTTCCATGCATTTCCCTTATTATTATTTATTTTAAACGCTACTTGGACCCATAAAACTGAATGATAAAATTGACCGATTGTGATTTTTATTTTTATTTTTTTAATTTAATAATTAAGAAATTAATTATTAACAAATTGATATTTATTTTATTTTTTAAAAATTTCTTAAAATATATAAAAAAAATAGTTGAAAAAAAAAATACATTTACACTTGTCGGTCAACTTTCTCAATTAGAAATATAGGTTGGAATAGCATTATCTTTTTTCTTTTTCAGATATGAAATTATTATATTATTATTAAGATAAAGAAAGTTTACAAATTAGTTACTGAATTTTGGTATAAAAACAAAATAACTTTTGGATTAAAATGAGAATTTATAATACCTTACTTTCTCCTATTTTTGAAAAATAATATTTTTGTTGTGATGCCTAATGAGTTAGAGATAAAATCAAATAAAAGGTTTGATTTAATTGATTTTGAGGTTTATTTTATAAACATATTTGAGTTTTATAATTATCAAGATATTTATTTTATCTCATTTATGTAATTTGTCTGTAAATATAAACTTATATACATTGTATTCGATTCATCGATAATTATAAAGATATATCCCACCTTGTTCTCTTTCCCTAATTCTCCTCCATTTTTTTCCTACTTTATTTTCTATTTTAGGCTAAGTTATGTCGTAATGTACATCCAAGTGTGAGAAATTTGGCCCTATCTTGAAACTTTGAGGAAAAAGTGGATAAAGGTGATGGTTTTAACTCACATCAAAGAAGGAAACAACCTTTAATTTAGATTACAGCCACAAAGTGATGGTATAATGTTAAGAGAAATACAACCATAAAGAGATTACAGAAAAATAATCATACAAATTGACGTGACTTTATGTGATCCGTTATATCTATTTTACAATAAAAATAATATTACAATCTGACAAATCATATCACACCACGTCGGTTTGTAAGATTGTTTGTGGCTAAAATTGAGAGTAGGATCTCTAAAAAATTTAATAAATATGAGTAGTGAGGTCAAGGGAGAACGGGTGGTCCGGAAATATCACCTCAAGAGAAAAATGATGCGCCACAAACTTTAACGATAAGGCCGACCAAGAACACAGCAGCGTTATATAATGGAATGTGTTTGGATTGGCAAATGCCAAAATGGGCATTAAATGCATTACATTTTCCCAACCCAAGATGTGCTTTTTCTTGATTAGAGTGGTTGTCCGAAGCCAGCTCATTAGTCTCATCTATGCACCATAGAATTAAAAACAACCTCTAATTAAAAGGACCAAGGTGTCTGAATTTGAGAATTCGAACGAGAGACAGATATATAAAATAAGTTCAATAATATCTATTATTGTCACTATAGATATTTGAAATAATATTAAATGAACAATAAATCTTATAAGAATTACTCTATGTGTTTATTTCTCTCATTCTCATTTGAGATCCTCAAGTTTCACAACAATTTGAAGGTATGTAAGGAGGACACCCATGTCATTTTCTCTTGACATTGAGTCTTGAATGAGACATGGCAACAAACATCAAATTCTCCTTCTGCTATATATCTCTGCAAATAATTGTGTATTGCAGTGTGCATCCAAGTTAACAGGAGGCACTGCTGACACTTGAACATGGGCTGTCTGGTTTCGTTATATAAAATAAAATTATTTTATCTCATCTCATCTTATATAATTATAACAACTTATCTAAACTCGCGCACAAAATATAATAAACAATTCAATTTTTTTAAATTTCAAAACAAAAATTATATTATAATAATATTTTATTCAACTTTTAACAAAACATCTTGTCTCAACTGAACTACGTAACTAAACGAGGCTATATTCTTCAACTTTGCCTAGCAAGACAAAGAACTTTTGCTAGATAAAAAAGTTTTTTTTTTTTTCTTAAATGTGATTTATTTGTATGGAAATTTATCTCTTGACTTAGTTAAATCATCCCACTTTCTCATTTTCATTATTAACTTATTTATTTATTTTGTGGCTATAAAATAAGATTTTCCCTTATTTTGTTTCAACAAGGATATCAGCTAGGATTATTTTACCTTGAGGGCATATAGTCTTTTCATTCCACATGAATACAATTAATTGCTGGATCACGCCTAACCTAAAAATGATTCCAAGAGTATTATTACAAAAGGGTCTTTTTCATCATTTGATTCATTTCTATTTAATCTTTGACCAATGCAGTTCCTCCCTTCCCCCTCTTCCTTTTCATACTTTACTGTACTTTCCTGGTTCTTTGCACCCACATCAAGGCGTGCCTTTTGATATTCTATATGGTTTATATGCAATACCCATTTGCTAGGATTAATGCTTCTTCCAGGAACCTTCTGTGTTTGATAATTATGATACCTAAATTTTATTGCATCCTGAAATCTCTTTGCTCAGTATAATTAAAAAATAATTCCTAATCATGAAGTAAAAAACAAATAAAAAAAAATGCTAGCGGTAGCTCACAATGGGACCTACGAGCGGTGGGACTAGCATTATTAAAAAATTAAAGATAACAATCACATCTGCTATATTTTCATGGCATGTGTACACCAAATATGAGAGAAAAGCACATACCTCTGGTGTTGGAAGATGAGCTATAGCCATCATACTTTGTCCCTGATTGACTGTTGTTTGTGTGTTGTGAAGTTTGCCACTCTCTGCCTTTTACAACTTCACTAATTGCTCTCAATGTAGTGTAATGGGCTAACTACATTCATATAGAGTAAGGGCTAGTAGCTTCCTTAAGTTTTAACAAAATTGCCCGGCCCATTATAGGCCCACATTATGACCATGCTAGTCCACACAAATAATAATAATAATAAAAAAATATAGAACAATCTCCTATTTCAACGGCAAAATCAGTGAACTACAAATTGAACATAAACTTGCATTTCAAAAACACATCCCGGCTTGAATGCGTATGCAATCAACATATGCATGGCATTGGAATTTTAGTAGGGTGGGAACAGGAATGGGATTCCTTTTTTGAGTATGATGTTCCCTTTAAATGACGAGAGAGAGAGAGAGAGAGAGAGAGAGAGAGA
>QEOT01124244.1:86034-218140 GCA_003123785.1 Pterocarya stenoptera | reverse complement strand
CAAAAAAAAAAAAAAAAAAACCGGCTGGGGTTGTATACTGGGAGTGCTCGGAGCTCCCTTTCAATACTGTGATACTTACGTTATTATATAATGCATTCTTGCACGTCAGTGTCGTTGGACCTTGTAACTCTCTCTCCCTCTCTCTGTGTGTAGCATATGCATTAAGATGTTTACTCTCAATTTATATCTGTCTTTTCTGTGTTTGGTGCAGAGTTTTCACTTGGGTTTTGCTAATAATTCGAGTTTGAGGCCTTTTAGAAGATCAAGAATTTGTCTTTCTCAGGTGGGTTGGTTACTTTTCCTTTCAAATTTCAAGGCACTGCATTCAATTCATTGTAATATTTTATTTGTTTGTTTGCTCAGAAAATTATTGGAAAAAAGATCTTAACATAATATATATTTTCCTTTGAATTACCCGAAGTGCACTTGTGGTAACTCCTTACCGAGGGTAGTGCATCCCGGGACTAGTCGGGATGTTGTTCCTGGACACGCGGTGCCAAAAAAAAAAAAAAGGCCATCAAATTTTAATTTTTGTCGTAACAGTTTGGGGACTGTTATTAATATATAAGGGCTAAAATATGAATGATTTGGGAGTATGTAGGTGTCCCATGAAAATTGGATGTTTTCATTGCCCTCTGCTATGCATAGTGAAAAATTGTATACTGTGAGCGGGAACTTTCAAGAGGATGGAAAACATATATTGGTTCTTTTAGCACAATTTATGACGATGGTTTCAACATTTTCGCAGCGTACATTCGAGATGATGGATTTGTACCTTCAGAACATGTAAAATGAAAACAGACGTTCAATTTGCATGGTACAATCAAAGGGGCCCTATTTAGTTCATAAGTTTGGTCGTCTTCCTAATGATTTCGCAATAAATATTTCTAGTCTTGATCCTGAATTTTATCAAGCCAGTGTGTCTAGGGATGATAAAATTCAAGATGAACAACACTATTTCTCACATTTTACAGCTCATTTATCTATTGAGAGTTGTCATTTTCAAAATGCATGTATTTCAACTTGAAGGTTTAAACTAACAAGTAATATCTATCCTGTAGTTCTAATGAGATACTGTTGAAATCATCATATAGGAGTAAGTTCTAAGGCACAAGAATTGTGGGATCATTAAAGGGACTCATTTTAAATCAGGCACATTTGGATAATATTTTACTTTTAACTGAAATTGTACAGGTGATGAAGCTTTTATCTTCTAGTGGCAAATGGGTCAAAAATTTGATCATGTCCTATGTTTATATTAATTTGCCGCCCGGGGGGGGGGGGGGGGGGGGGGGGGGGGGGGGTGGGGCTGGTGGTTCTGGTCTCTTTGAACTTAGAAAAGCTATCAGAAAGTTGAGGCATTCTGTTAAAGGTGAATTGATAAAGAATAGATTGCAATCTAATTGTTGGTTTTAGAAGTTTCTTCACTGCTAGCTGTTTAGGTATCCAATTGTCTAAATCTCTTACTTAAGGCATTTTGGTACAATGTATGCTACCCCAGCCCTTAAACACAATATTCCCCGAGTTCTTTTGGTGATCCCTTTGTAAGGAGACTTTGATTGCAGAACATTTGCAGATCTATGATAATATGCCCCAATGGGATGTCGCATTTATTAGATTGGCCCATGATAGGGAGTTGGAGTTCTTTTCGTTGTTCTTCAACAAGTTGTATTCCTTTAGGTGGAGAAGAGGTGGTGACGATCATGTATGTTTGATTCTGTATAAAAGACAGATCTTTGAGGTTTTTTTTCTTCTTTTACTGATCAAAAAAAAAAAAAAAAAAAGTCTTCTTGAATTCACCTATCCCTTAAGTTGGGTTTTCATTTCCTTGGTAGCGTATTTGAAGAAACAACCTTTGAGTTTAGCTTTTTTGCTTGAATGGCCCACTTGGGTAAGATCTTAATGATGCATAACTTGACAAACAGACATGTTGTAGTAAAGACTTGGTGTTGTATGTGTAAACAAAATGGAATAAACATTGATCATCTTCTGCTACACTGTGGTTTGGCTTGAAACTTATGGGCAGCGATATTCAACACTTTTTTGGATTGAGTGAGGTTATTGGCATGTTAATGGAATCCTTAAGGAAGTCGTAGAAATTCAGAAGTTTGGAGGACGGTCTGTTCGTGCTTGATATGGTGAATTTGGCAAGAACACAATGCTTGAACTTTGGAAGGCTGCAATAGATGGTGACAGAGTTAAAAGCCATAATATTTAATTACCTTTATGTTTGGATGGCTACTCACAACAGCTCCCAACTGTCTAGTCTTTTAGATTTCAAAGGCTTGCTCTTTTCATTTTTCCTTGCTAGTTGAGTGTATCCATTTGAATGTCTGTCGTGCGTGCCCCTTTGGACTTTCAAGAAATTGAGTTACTTGTACAAACTCATTAAATCTCTCTCTTGATAATTCGTTCGTACTTGTTATGGTGTATTTGGCAAGAACACAATGCTCCAACTTTGGAAGACCGCTAGAGAAGGATGACAGAGTTAAAAGCCTCGATTACCTTTGTGTTTGGAAGGATGCTCATAACAGCTCCCAACTCTCTAGCTTTTTAGATTTCAAAGACTTGCTCTTTTCATTTTTCCTTGCAAGTAGGGTGTATCCATTTGTATGTTTCCCATGCCCCTTTGGACTTTCAAGAAATCGAGTTACTTGTACAAAATCATTCTCTAAATCTCTCTGTTGATAATTCCTTGCAGGAAAGAGGCATCATAAAACCAGAAAATAGGCACGACAAGGGCACTTTTATAGAATACAACAAGTTAGGCACCAAGGATGATCTTCTAATTTCCCATTCTCCTATAGCCCAGCAAGATAGCCTACCTCCTTTAGTTAGTGCATTGAAAGCTTCAGCTGAACAAAATGTTGCCAGCTTTCACTTCCCTGGGCATAACAGAGGACGTGCTGCCCCACCATCATTAACTCAAATAATTGGTTTAAAACCATTTTGCCACGATTTGCCTGAGCTTCCGGAGCTTGACAACCTATTTTCTCCAGAGGGGCCTATTTTAGAAGCACAAAGACAAGCAGCCAAACTCTTTGGGTCATCAAAGACATGGTTTCTTGTTGGGGGTACGACTTGTGGAATACAAGCAGCAATAATGGCAACTTGGTCTCCTGGAGAATTTCTAATTCTTCCTCGGAATTCCCATATATCTGCTATATCTGCCATGGTATTATCTGGTGCACGACCCAAGTACATCATTCCTCAGTATGATTTTGAATGGGACATTGCCGGCAGCGTGACTTCATCACAGGTGAGTTTCATGTACAATCTTACAGCATTGTTAGCATTGTAATCTTTTCAACTTTAACCCCTAGGTGTTGGTTCAAGTGGTAAGGACCTTGGTCTTGGTGGTTTGCTCCCTCCAGGTCTATGATTTGGTGCAAACAATTTCTGGGAACCCTCGGACTGGTGATTTTTTCCCTTGAATTCTCCAAGCCACACTTGCAGAAAACTCCTTGCTGAGGGCCTGTGCACCTCGGGATTAGTCGGGACTTTGTTTTCGGACACCCTATGCCAATCAGACAACAAATATTTTCACCTTTAAAGGCCATTTCTTGCTGATAATAAATTGGTATTCCAATGTAGTCCCGAAATAGAGTTAGAACTTTGGTGATGGTGTAATATTAACAATGAAGCTTTTTTAAGGGACCAAAACAAAATTTTTATACTGGCATTTTCTTTTTTGTCTTTTGTTTTAGTAACAGTAAGCAGCCATTTTGTTATTAAAACTATACTTATTTAAGGATCAAGGTGGCTATTTTTGCAGGTAGAGCAAGCAGTCAAGGAACTAGAGATGGAAGGTCAAAGGGCAGCTGCAGTATTTATCACTTCCCGACATATCATGGTATATGTAGCAACTTGACCGAAATTTCCCAGCTGTGTCATTCCCATGGAATTCCTTTGATTGTTGATGAGGCTCATGGGGCACATCTTGGATTTCATCCCCAGCTTCCCAATTCAGCCCTTCAGCAAGGAGCTCATCTTACAGTACAGTCCACTCACAAAGTTTTATGCTCTCTCACACAGTCCTCAATGCTACACATGTCGGGGAATATGGTAGATAGTGAAAGAATATGTAGATGTCTCCAAACTCTTCAAAGCACCAGCCCTAGTTATTTGCTTTTGGCATCATTAGATGCTGCTAGATCTCAATTAAGTGAAAATCCAGATACTATTTTCAACAGAGCAATGGAATTAGCCTTTGAAGCTAAATACTTTATCAAGGAAATACCAGGCATTTCAGTGCTTGACCTTGCAAGATTTTCTAACTTTCCAGCCATTGATCCTTTGCGACTTACTATTGGTTTTTGGCAGCTTGGTTTGTCTGGTTATGAAGCTGATGAATTCTTGTGCAGAGATCATGGGATCGTTTGTGAACTTGTTGGGAACCGATCTATTACTTTTGCAATCAACCTTGGAACTAGTAGAGATGATATTCAGAGGCTTATATTAGGAATAGAGCATCTAGTAGGAATTACTGCACCGGTTGATGGAGAAAAAGGGTATGGGGAGTTTAATGGTTATACACCCTTCGCAGATATCAAAATGAGCCTGATTCCCAGGGATGCCTTTTTTGCAAGTAAAAATAAAGTCATTATAGGAGAGAGCCTTGGGAAAGTTTGTGGGGAGCTTATATGTCCATATCCGCCAGGGATACCAGTTATGATCCCTGGTGAGGTTTTTACAGAGAAAGCTTTGGAGTATCTACTGGATGTTAGAAGCAAAGGTGCTGTTATAACTGGAGCCTCTGATTCTTCTCTATCTTCTATAGTAATTTGCAATGTGTAGTTCATTACTGTGTAGAAGTGCATCTAGCTGCCAAATCCTTGCTTCAGCGTAAGGTAGTGGCAGGGCACATGAAGTCGGGAGTACTCGTGTAGTTTGTACGCGCATGCCCGCCATTGATACTTGCAACCACCACACTATAAGCCTATACCTTTTTCCATTAAATCTTTGGGAGAGCGTTGGAGAATGACTTTCCTTTCCCCGTTTGAATATTGGCCATGAGTTTTACAGCATCATCCAAGGTACTTAACCATAAATTAGGTAATTGAAGTCTGCCAGAAACTTTGTTACATGTGCGGTACTTGTCACTGCGCTTCATATTTCAGCTACTTTATGACAAGGCTTCATATTTATCGAGGCATGTTTGCACCAATGAAATCTTGTGTTTTTCTTTTTTCATACCCTCGAAGCAAAATGAATATTTTTTCATATTCGTTTATTCACAGCACTTTTAAGAACTCTTTCTCTTTCTTTTCACATGATCAAAGTATTTAGGAGGGGAATGGTCCTCAAGGGAGGATAACATAGTTATCCCAAATGCGGTGCACGGAACCGGAATTTACTCTGCAGGGGTGGGTTTGAAGGGCCTTTGCCTTAGATAAGTTTCCCGACATAAAAAAAAAAAAAACCGTAGTGATCCCAGTACATTTGCTACCCTCAAGGTACATAAGAAGGGGGGAATTACTTCATTTCCCGTGGAGTGATGTTATTATTTACTTTATTTATTTGCTTGTCTAGCACTTAAATAAACATTTTAAGTTGTCGTTTTACATTAGCAGCTGTGATTAGGGATGGAAAATTTTAGTATGAATTGGGCGATAGAATAGCATTTTGCTCTCCAATAACAGGTACATTTGTTCTCCTTAAGTTACATAAGAAGGGAGGGATTACTCCATTTGGGCCTGTTCTGTTCAATTTCAGTCGTGTCGATTGCAATTTTGCGTCTTGGACTATATTCCGATTTGGACTGTTTTAATGGCAGATTTGTAATTTCTTCTAGCTTGGATGACATTTTTGTAAATTCTAAATCTAGAAGACACTCATGTAATTTAAAATCAAAAAGCCATTTATATAATTTTAATTTTTTTGGAATATTAAATATGTCTCCTCATTCTCTCTCCCAAAAAGATCTCATTATTTTTAATAATTTCTCGACTTTTATATAATTGTGATTTTTTATGATATTATCTTTTAACACCATTATCTTCATATTTTTTTTAATGTTTTCAACGTATATTCATTTTATAAATTTTGAATTTTTTTATATATATATATACACACATACATACATACATGATACATAGTTACGTCCACATTTATTTATTACGTTAATTATCAGTTTATATTTTTAAATATATATATATATATATATAACTAATCCTGAAATGGTATCCTAAAATGGTATGCACCAGTTTATAAAAATTGTCTACATGCTAAGAAAACAAACAAATACATAAATAACAAAATGAAAACAAAAGCTGTTCTAAAAAACAACTCCTTAATTACTCAGAAATTTATAATAATCATACATTGTTTAGAAAACTCTTTAATAATATTTAAATTGCTATGAAAATTCAAAACATGATCTTGAAACTTCTTAAAATAATTGACTTCTTCGTGAAAATTAAAGTTTGGCCCAACAAATTCTAAAACTTATGGCCTGCAATAATTATTGTTTATTCTCCTTGTGAGTCCTTTTTAAGCTTTTTCTTGGGTTCTTTCGAATATAATATATATATATCTACTATATTATAATAAGTGACTATTTAACTGTAAGTAGTAATTTTTATTTTTTTCCGTTAAGTCCTGTTTTACCAAAAGGTCATTAAAATCCTTAACCATTTGACGTGTAGCTCTTTTATAGAATTTAATGAAGGATCATGTTTTACCAAAAAGTCCTTAAGATCCTTGACTATTTGACATGTAGCTCTCTTGTAAAATTTAATGAAGGATTATGTTTTATCAAAAGGCCCTTAATAGCCCCGCGGTTAGATATTTTGCTGAAGTTTATATATTTTTTTAATCTTGATTTTTTGTCTTTCTTTAACCTTGTATTTTCTTTTTCTAGACAAATAAACTACTGACTTTTTTACCCTTTTTTTATATTTAAATCATTATGTCAGGTGTACCTCGGGACTAATGCATTTTGGGCCGTTCTCTAGTGTATTTATATATATAGAGAGAAATATATTTGCACACGTTGAACCTGTAATTATGCTTGTGCAAAAAGCTCGAAAACTCGACCCACCCGAAAGACTCGAAGAGACCCGCCTGGTAAAATTAGTTTGGATTACATTTTTGGTCGAACTCATTAAAAATCGGTTTCAACCCAACCCGACTAACACGCATTTATAAATTAGGTAATAGGATTATTATCCTTTTAAGCATTAGCATTGGTCTATGCATATGCATATGTAAAATCACCACTTTTGTATATCCATTTTGCTATTCAAGCAAAACTTTCACATTGGCTTATGTATATTTGAGACATAATAATAAAATATATTTTATTATTATTATTAGTTTTTTTCTAAAATCAATTTTTTTATATATATTTTGCAATTAGCATCCACTACATACATTTTACATTAATAATACAAATGCAATAATAAAAAAAATATAACTTTTTTTATATATTATATTAAAAGTATAATAAAATTAAAATATATATAATATATTATAATAACAAAATGAATGTGTAGATGAATGTTTGTTGTGTTGTTGAGGGAGAGAGAAAAGGAAATGATTGTGAGAGAGAGACTGAGAGGAGAGATAAATAATTAGTAAAATAACATTTGAAGAGTGAGTAGTTGCTATCCAAATTTGGATAGCAACTGTTCATAGCTAGTTATATTTATGCATATGCATAAGTCAATGTAAATGATTTTATGGTCATATTATGCAAATATGACTTTGCATATGTATATGTATAGACTAATGTGGATGCTCCTATTTATTATTATAATGTATATAAATTTTTTTTTAAAATTTTTTTTTATCATTTTTTCAAATATGTTTTTAACATTTTAACTATTAAAAGAATTTTTTTTTTTTACTAATAGTTACTTTTTCAATCATTAATTAAAAAAATAAAAATAAAAAAATAAATACAAAAAGAATAATAAATGAGCAGTAAAAAGATAATGCTATCATTTTTCTTATAAATTCTTAGAGTATTGGTAGTGGTTTATTCATCTTCATATGTAAAATCACCCATTTTGAATAATGATTTTGCATATGAAGAAAAACTCTCGTATTGGTTTATGTATTTTTGAACCAAATAATAAAAAAATATTATTATTTTTTTATTTTTTATTTGTTTTCTAAAATTATTTTTTTATATATACTTTACAATTAGCATTCACTTTGTATTATCAACTTAATACAAATTTCATGTATCAAAATAATCTTAATATAAACTATACAAAGTTGATTTTAATAGGTATGAGAGAGAAAAAATAGTATAATAATGTTTGAAAAATGAATAGTATTTCTTCAAATTTGAAAAATAAATAGTATTTCTTTAAATTTGAAGAAGTACCATTCATAACTATGTAAAAATTTAGAGATATATAAATGAATTTAAAGACATATTCTTCAAATTTAAAGATAAAGATAAATTTGATGAATACAATGCTAGTGCTCTTAAGGTATTAGCACTGGATTCATCATTTTATCTTCAAAATTTGATAAAAAGTACATATTTTTCATAAATCTAAAACCTTCATATCTATAATCTTACATTGGATTAGTTATTAGATTCATCAAAATAATAATATAATATTATTTTTTTAATAATAATATTTTTAATTTATTTTTTTTCATATTTTACAATTATACTAACTATATGTTAATTAATAATTTAATTTGATATTTATATTATTATTTTTTAATTTAAATATATTGTGACTCAAAATTGAAAAATAATAATTTAAGTAAATAAAATAATAGTTATAGATCGTAAATAGTGAATTTTCAAATTTAAAAATTAAAAAAAAATATATTGTAATTAAAAGCTTGACATTTAAGTGAATCCTGCTGAGATTTTAAACTTAACACCTCAAATTTTGAAGATTTGCTAGTGCTCTTAGTTGCAAAACCCTAGCCTCGATGCCCTCCCCATTCTCTTCGTCATCACCATCGCCGAATTCTTCTTGAGGGCGACAAAAGCACAGAGGCTCTCTCCCCAGTGAGGGTGTGGCATTGCTACAGGCCAGTGTTTTGCTCTGTTTCGGTAAGTGTTTCTTTCCATGCCCATTTTGTAAAAATCGATTCCCTTTTGGGTCCATCTTCACGAAAAAGATAGGGAAAAAGAAAACGAAAAGCAACATAAAGAAAGGGAAAAAAAAATTACATTTTGTCTTTCTGATCATCAAAAGCGAAAGAAAAAGAGAAATAGAAATCAAAGTGGAAGATCTGTGACTAGGAAGTTGTAACCGTCCCAATATTATTCTCATTTCCTCCATATTCCATCAAGTTCAGCAATTTAATTTTCTTGGATCAATGATTCTATGCAACTTTTGACGTTTCAAATTTTATTTTTCATTAAAGATGGGGGGGTTGAACTGAGGCTGCTGCCCTTTTTCTTCGAACACTGGACAGTAAATGGAAAGAGGAGAGGGCAAACACGTGTGTGGTTGAAGATAAATGCTTAAGCAGAACTTTTTGTAAAAAAATTTGATTTTTATGTAATCTTGTTACCAATATCGGTGGAATGAAAAATATGAGAATTTGCAAAAAAAGAAAAGAAAAAGGGTATTGCTTTCTGTTTGCAGGCATTAGGTGAAAAGATTTGGGATTGTATTTGGTATGGAGCCAGGTGGAAGTGAGGGGAAGAAGAATCTGGACTTTATTTTGTATTCGCCTTCAAACTTCCTCACATCCAATTTATCCAAGTTGACCACCATGGCAGCAGATGCAGAACGCAAATGATACTGAAACCAATTCGTACGAGTCATATAAAGGGCTTCCACAATCCCATATTCCCAATGCTCCTTCTTTTTCTTCATCATCTTCTTTTTCTTTCAATGTCTTTTGCATCATCTGGGTTTGGTTCAGATTTTTGTTGTTCAAAGGGAGTTTCAGACATACACATGCAGAGAGTTTTCGTTCGCATGCAGGAAGAGATGTTTGGGTCGGTGTTCCGTTTCTTGTCGGTGGGCCGGGTTGGGCCCAAACCCAGCTCTGATTGACCGGGTTGCAGCCCTACGTGTAATAACTTCTGAGAGAATGAAAATAACAGGAGAGAAGAAATGGATATCACCAAAACACAGCCAGATTATTGTTTATTCTCCTTTTGAGTCCCTTTCAAGCTTTTTCTCATACTGCTTTTCCTTGGGTTCTTTCGACTAACGTTGCACACGTTGAACCTGTAATAACTTCCAAGAGAAGGAGAACAGGAGAGAACGGTTATGGATATCACCAGAACACTGCCGGAAGAATGCATCGCCAACATAATTTCTGGTACATCCCCTCGGGACGCATGTAGGTTGTCTCTGGTCTCCCGTGCCTTTGAATCCGCTGCAACTTCGAATCTGGTGTGGGAGAGGTTTCTGCCACCTGATTATCAAGAGATCATTTCATCGTCCTCATCCTTGAACATGTTGACCAAGAAGAATCTTTATTTCCATCTTTGCGACAATCCAATTCTGATCGGAAACAGTAACAACATGGTAATCAGCAAAAAGACAACCTAGTTATCTTTACCATGTCATGTCTACCTAGTTTTGTTTACTTGCTATAAGCTAGGAATTCAGGGCTATTTTTCTATATTGTTTTTGCTTCAAGATATACCCTTGTCATTGGAGTTCCTAAAGATGGATTAGTACATGTTGTGAGACTGAAATGATTATTTTGGAAAACTTGTTCCAAATTCAGATAGATTGATTTCCTAGTGCTTTTTAAAGTGGCTATACTTTCTGGATTGAATTCTTGTTTGTTAGATTTGAATGTGAGAGGTGCCTTAAGTCTGTAACTGCAGTCCCAATAATTTTAATGGTAATTTTTGATGCTATCTTTGTTCTTTAAGTTCAAAACTCATTTTTCACATGGTAATTTGTCATATGTTCTGATAATAGCAACCACTTTTGACCCTTGTTCTTTGGTTCTGATTTATTCCTGTGAAATCACCACCTGTGTCTAAAAGCTTAAGCTGATGAGAATATGTAGATTTAATATATATTTATACTTGTCTTCACACTCTTCCTCACTTAACCTCAGAACCTCTGCTTTAATACTGTGTGAAATCACCACTTGATTTGACAACTCTAGACTTTTCTTCTTGTTTTGTAATCTCTGTCTGTGTCAATGATTGAACAGAGTTTCCAAATAGATAAACTGAGTGGGAAGAAATGTTTGATGCTGGCTGCGAGGGAGTTAATTATAATATGGGGAGCTGGAGACACTCCACATTACTGTGAATGGATTTCCTCAACTCAGTCACCGGTTCTACCCAACTTTAGGTCTCTCTTCATCTCTCTGTTTTCTTGAGTAATGCATGCTTGTTTACCCTTTTTTGTTATTTATAGCAATGGTGTGTATAATATGCAGATTCTCGGAAGTAGCTCATCTTAGAAATGTTTGTTGGCTTGACATAAAAGGCAGAATTGAGACAAAAATCCTTTCCCCAAAAACAAAATACGGGGCATACTTTATCTACTCCATGGTGGATGGTTTCTATGGGTTTAACCACCCTGTGTCAGTATCCATTAGACTGGCAAACGAGGTGGAAGGAGGTGATGCTACCGATGCTTATTTGAATCCAATAATGTGGTGGGGTACACATGATCCACAACAAGCAATTGAGGAATTATTCCAAATTTACGGACAGGATGGTCGACTTCCAATCAAGAGAGAGGATATGTGGATGGAGATTGAGATTGGAGAATTCTTCAATGGCAGCCAAGTTGATGATCATGGCGCGGTGGAGATGTGCTTGAAGGAGTTTCTAGACTCTGACTGGAAGCCTGGCCTTGTGGTCCATGGCATTGAGCTTCGGCCAAAAGAAGAAAGTTAATTAGTAAGAGATTGTTACCTATTTTCTTCCTGAGCAAAGTACATTTGCTGTGAGAGCTTTTTTTTCTGCATTATATTATGAGCAACGTTTTGAGGGTTGGTCTTGGACTATGTATATATATATATATGCATGTATTGTGAATACGTCGCATGCATTGTTTGTGTTATGTATTGGGATTGTTACCGAGGGAAACTATGGTTTTATATATGAACGCATATATTCTACAAAGGAGGAAGTACTTCATCTACTGTAGGAACAAGCAAGGCATGCGCAGCAATCTCTGAAATATCTTTGTTATAGAGGGAGCCTATTTAAGCCGATAGAAAGTCAGGTTCCAACTCAAAACCTCTACTATAAAATTAAGTGAAATAACCATTTGTTCCCGATGCTTAAACCGACGAAAAAATGTAAATTCAATAATTTATATTTGTCTTAACATTTCGAGACTTTTCTTCTAGATTTGTAATCTCTTTATGTGTGACTTTTATATTGAACAGAGTTTCCAAATAGATAAACTGAGTGGGAAGAAATGTTTGATGCTGGCAGCGAGGGAGTTAAGTATAATATGGGAATCTAGAGACACTGCACATCACTGAAAATGGATTTCCTCAACTGAGTCACTGGTTCTACCCAAGTCTGGGTCTCTCTCCATCTCTCTGTTTGCTTGATCACTGCAAGCTTTTTTACGTTATTTTGTTATAAATTATAGCAATGGTGTGTAAAATGTGCAGATTCTCGGAAGTAGGTCATCTTAGAAATTTGTTGGCTTGACATAAAAGGCAGAATTGAGACAAAATTTCTTTCCCCAAATACAAAATATGGGGCATACTTTATCTACTCGGTGGTGGATGGTTTCTCTGCGTTTCACTACCCTGTGAAAGTATCCATTAGACTCGAAAACGAGGTGGAAGGAGGTTATGCTACTAATGCTTATTTGAATCCAAGAATGTGGTCGTTGAATTCATATGAGGAAGTATTACTATTTAACCGACTGGTTGGTCGACTTCCAGTCGAGAGAGAGGATATGTGGCTGGAGCTTGAGATTGGAGAATTCTTCAATGGCAGCCAAGTTGATGATCATGGCGAGGTCAAGATGTGCTTGAAGGAGGTTCAAGTTGAAAACAGTAATAACAAGTTGTTTGATGAAATGCCTCTTCAAACATGAGAGCCTTTGAGAGTCTATTTTATTTATATACCAAGCATATTACATCAATACATCAGTGTTTGTACCGATTGGAGACCTAGGATACATAAGGTAATGCTGTAGAAATGGAAAGTACACCCACATATTTGATGAGTTATTGTAGTTAATATCTAAATTTATATAGACATGCCTAATTCAATATGAAATATTTTAAATGTCTTGTTAGCTAAATTTAATTAAAATTAGATTTTAGCCAAGCCAGAGAGCTCTAAGCCAAGCTTGTACATGGGATGATAAGTGGGCTTCTTTTGCTGAATTCGGTGGTGGGTGAGGGAGGCGCCATTGAACGGTGGCCACACCGTGGAAGGCGCGATGCGAAAGGGAGATGGGGCTCGTTGGTCTGGGCTCTAACGGGAGAGGGGAAGAGGAGAGAGAAGTTTCTGAGCAGACATTTTTTGAAATTCCGAGGGAAAAGTAGAAGAAAAAAGTTATAAAAAAAAAAAGTCGACTAAGGTTGTATATTGGGAGTGCTCAGAGCTCCCTTTCAATACTGCGATAGTTACTTTATTATATAGGGAAAAGCTTGGGGCCGGATGAGTTTAAAAGAGACTTTCGCACCGGTCAATATTAGTGTGCAACGTAGGCACCATAGTTTTAAATTCTGTTCCGTTCTGGCCAGAATTTGCAGTTCCGGTGTAGTATCCGGAACACTATACCCTCTCATTTCGTTTTGCTCCAAATTTCAGCTGTTTTGGTCTGTTCTTGCCATTCCGGTCAAATTCCGACCATTCCGGCCGGAATTGACATTTTGGTCCTTGTTTTGTTTCGGATAGTTTTTGTAATTTTCTTATGTTTGAATGTCATTTTTGTAAATTTTAAATACAAATAGTATTTAATTAATTCTAGAATATAAAGTGTATTTATTTCATTTTAATTTTTTTGTAACTTTAAATATGTCTCATCATTTTCTCATTTTTTAAATTTCATTATTTTTAATAATTTCTCTATTCTTTTATTTTTGTTTCTTTGTTTTTGTGTTTCAACTCAAGTTTATGATTTTTTTAAGGTATATTCATTTTATAAATATTTAATTCTTCCATATATATACACATATACATGATACACACTTATATATATATATATGTATTTATTCTATTAGTTGTTAGTTTATATATACATATAAATATTTATATATAATATATAATTAATCTTGAAACGGTATATCGGAATATACCGGTACCGAAATATTTCATTTCAATACTTAAACCGGAATGATTGCCGAAACGGAATTCAAAACATTGGTAGGTACTCCAGGAAAAAAAATGATGGGGACGCATCCACCCAATCTCCCTTTTCAACCTCAGAATCTCTCCCTCCCCTGCCTCAGAGCATTCTCATTGGATTCTCCATAATTTTGTTTTTCCTATAATTTGAGAAAAAATTTAGAGAATGCTCTCAAAACTTTCCTCCATCTGAATTCCTATTTTAGAAAAAATGTTTAGGGAATGAATAGTGATTTTTCATATTTGAAGAACTACTATTCATCTCCTAAATCACTTTTATCAATATTTTATTCATTTCAATTAAATTAATTATTCTTTCAATCATCTATATTGTTTCTCATACTCATATTTGTTATAGTTTTAAATAATAGTTTTAAAAATAATTTAAATAACTACGAAAAAATAAAAAAAAATATAAAAATATGAAAAATAATTTAAATTTTTATTTAAAATATGAGTAATGATACACCCACAACACATTCTACAATAATGTGTTAAAATGAGGACATTTTAATAAAATATTATTACTTTTATATAGCATTTTATTAAAATATCCCTCATTTTAATACATTGTTATAGAATATATTGTAAAATATATTATGGGTAAATGAATTTCCTCCTGAAAAAACTCTCTCTCTCCATCTCCCTCCCGCCCGCCCGATCTTGCTCCCACCACGACGACGAACAAAACAAAAGGAAAAGAGGGACGGCGCCCACCTTGTTAGAACTCAAACTGTTACTCGCACAGTCACAGACTCACGAATGTAGCCGAGGAAGAAACCTGTGTAATCAGAACCAGAATGGAACCAGCCATTGCCATTGAAGCCAGCCCTCGAGCAATGACTCTGCTTCCCGGTGCATCACGAAAATTCTCAATGACTCTCACTGTCACGTCAGTGACTGGAACATACAGTTTCAGAGAGGTTTTAATGCAAGGCAGCCGAGGGCACAAGGTGAGGATCCCAGTGGTAGCTATGGGATACCGAAGATAGTTGACTTGGGGGATCATATATTGGATTGGTCAATTTGAAAATTATGGGTTGTGGTGGTAATATTCTTTGTAATATGTGGGAATAAGAGGCTAGATATATTTTCTGGAATATATATTTATATATATATATATTGTGGTGGTAATATTCTTTGCTCGACGTTTACAGGCATCGAGCAGGTTCGATTCGACATGCCTAGTTATTCTTACTTCTGGGCTTCATAGTCTATGTATTTCTTTTTTCTTTTTTCGAACACCTGTTGTTTGGTTGCTCCCAGAAACCTAACGAACAGAAGGGAAAGGACAACAAAATTGCATTTTACAATACCCAAAATTTCAATTCTTTACATTTCCTTCGTTATCTTCGAGACCAAAAATTATTTGCTTAGGTTCTCATCTTACTATTGTGTTTATTATTTGTTTGCGCTCTACGAAGTTTTATACGTATGGGAATAACTCTACATTTGTTACTTGTTGGAAGTTGTTGTCAGAAGCATGGAACATGTTTGATAGAATGTTTCAGACAAATGTTTTCAACTGTGTGTGTCGTGGTGGGCGCCGTCCCCCTTTTCTTTTTGTTTTGTTCATCGTTGTGGTGGGAGCAGATCTTGTTTTGTTCGTTGTCGTGGTGGGAGTAGGATCGGGCGGGAGGGAGATGGAGAGAAAGAGGGTTTTTTTAGAAATGAGACTTGCGTGCAGATGAACTGAGGCAGGGGAGGGAGAGAGATTCGGAGGTTGAAGAGGGGGATCGGGTTCCAGTATTTTTTTCCTGGAGTGCCTACGTGGCACACTACCATTGGCTGGTGGAAAAGCCTCTTTTAAACCCATCCGGCCCAAAGTGTTTCTCTATTACATAATGCATTCTTGCACTTCAGTGTCTTTGGACCTTGTAACTCTCTCTCTCTCTCTCTCTCTCTGTGTGTGTGTGTGTGTGTGTGTGTGTAGTATATGCATTAAGATGTTTACTCGCAATTTATATCTGTCTTTTCTGTGTTTGGTACAGGGTTTTCACTTGGGTTTTGCTAATAATTGGAGTTTGAGGCCTTTTAGAAGATCAAGACTTTGTCTTTCTCAGGTGGGTTGGTTACTTTTCCTTTCAAATTTCAAGGCACTGCATTCAATTCATTGTAATATTTTATTTGTTTGTTTACTCAGAAAATTATTGGAAAAAAGATGCTTAACATAATATATATTTTCCTTTGAATTATCCGAAGTGCACTTGTGGAAACTCCTTACCGAGATTCTGTGCACCCAGGGATTAGTCGGGATGTTGTTCCCGGACACCCAGTGCCAATAAAAAAAAGGCCATCAAACTTTAATATTTGTTGTTTTGGAAGGCCATAACAGTTAGGGGACTGTTATTAATATATAAGGTCTAAAATATGAATGATTTGGGATTATGTAGGTATCCCATGAAAATTGGATGTTTTCATTGCCCTTTGCTATGCATAGTGAAAAATTGTATACTGTGAGCGGGAACTTTCAAGAGGATGGAAAACATATATTGGTTCTTTAGCACAATTTATGAAGATGGTTTCAACATTTTCGCAGTGTGCATTCGAGATGTTGGATTAGTACCTTCAGAACATGTAAAATGAAAACAGACGTTCAATTTGCATGGTACAATCAAAGGGGCCCTATTTAGTTCATAAGTTTGGCCGTCTTCCTAATGATTTGGCAATAAATATTTCTAGTCTTGATCCTGAATTTATCAAGCCAGTGTGTCTAGGGATGATAAAATTCAAGATGAACAACACTATTTCTCACATTTTACAGCTCATTTATCTATTGAGAGTTGTCATTTTCAAAATGCATGTATTTCAACTTGAAGGTTTAAACTAACATGTAATATCTATCCTGCAGTTCTAATGAGGTACTGTTGAAATCATCATATAGGAGAAAGTTCTAAGCACAAGAATTGTGGGATCATTAAAGGGAATCATTTTAAATCAGGCACATTTGGATAATATTTTACTTTTAACTGAAATTGTACAGGTGATGAAGCTTTTATCTTCTAGTGGCAAATGGGTCAAAAATTTGATTACGTCCTATGTTTTATATTAATTTTACCGCCGGGGGGAGGGGGGGGGGTGATGGTTCTGGTCTCTTTGAACTTAGAAAAACTATCAGAAAGTTGAGGCATTCTGTTAAAGGTGAACCGATAAAGAATAGATTGCAATCTAATTGTTGGTTTTAGAAGTTTCTTCACCGCTTGCTGTTTAGGTATCCCATTGTCCAAATCTCTTACTTGAGGCATTTTGGTACAATGTGTGCTGCACCAGCCCTTAAAGACAATATTCCCCGAGTTCTTTTGGTGATCCCTTTGTAAGGAGACTTTGATTGCAGAACATTTGCAGATCTATGATAATATGCCCCAATGGGATGTCACATTTATTAGATTGGCCCATGATAGGGAGTTGGAGTTCTTTTTGTTGTTCTTCAATAAGTTGTATTTCTTTAGGTGGAGAAGAGGTGGTAACGATCATGTATGTTTGATTCTGTATAAAAGACAGATCTTCGAGGTGTTTTTTTCTTTTCTTTTTTAATGATTGGGAAAAAAAAAATCCTTCTTCAATTCACTTATCCCTTAAGTTGGGTTTTTATTTCCTTGGTAGTGTATTTCAAGAAACAACCTTTGAGATTAGCTTTTTTGCTCGAATGGCCCACATGGGTAAGATCTTAATGATGCATTACTTGACAAACAACATGTTGTAGTAAAGACTTGGTGTTGTATGTGTAAACAAAATGGAATAAACATTGATCATTTTCTGCTACACTGGTTTGGCTTGAAACTTATGGGCAGCGTTGTTCAACACTCTTTTGGATTGAGTGGGGTTATTGGCATTTTAATGGAATCAGTTAGGAAGTCGTAGAAATTCAGAAGTTTGGAGGACGGTCTGTTCGTGCTTGATATGGTGAATTTGGCAAGAACATAATTCTTGAACTTTGGAAGGCTGCAAGAGATGGTGACAGAGTTAAAAGCCATAATATTTAATTACCTTTATGTTTGGATGGCTGCTCACAACAGCTCCCAATTGTCTAGTCTTTTAGATTTCAAAGGCTTGCTCTTTTCTTTTTACCTTGCTAGTTGAGTGTATCCATTTGTATGTCTGTCGTGCGTGCCCCTTTGGACTTTCAAGAAATTGAGTTACTTGTACAAACTCATTAAATCTCTCTCTTGATAATTCGTTCGTGCTTGTTATGGTGTATTTGACAAGAACACAATGCTCCAACTTTGGAAGACCGCAAGAGAAGGTGACTGAGTTAAAAGCCTCGATTACCTTTATGTTTGGATGGCTGCGCACAACTGCTCCCAACTCTCTAGCTTTTTAGATTTCAAAGACTTGCTCTTTTCATTTTTCCTTGCAAGTAGGGTGTATCCATTTGTATGTTTCCCATGCCTCTTTGGACTTTCAAGAAATCAAGTTACTTATACAAAATCATTCTCTAAATCTCTCTCTTGATAATTTCTTGCAGGAAAGAGGCATCATAAAACCAAAAAATAGGCACGACAAGGGCACTTTTACAGAATACAAGAAGTTAGGCACCAAGGATGATCTTCTAATTTCCCATTCTCCTGTAGCCCAGCAAGATAGCCTACCTCCTTTAGTTAGTGCATTGAAAGCTTCAGCTGAACAAAATGTTGCCAGCTTTCACTTCCCTGGGCACAACAGAGGTCGTGCTGCCCCACCATCATTAACTAAAATAATTGGTTTAAAACCATTTTCCCACGATTTGCCTGAGCTTCCAGAGCTTGACAACCTATTTTCTCCGGAGGGGCCTATTTTAGAAGCACAAAGACAAGCAGCCAAACTCTTTGGGTCATCAGAGACATGGTTTCTTGTTGGGGGTACGACTTGTGGAATACAAGCAGCAATAATGGCAACTTGTTCTCCTGGAGAATTTCTAATTCTTCCTCGGAATTCCCATATATCTGCTATATCTGCCATGGTATTATCTGGTGCACGACCCAAGTACATCATTCCCCAGTATGATTTTGAATGGGACATTGCCGGCGGTGTGACTTCAACACATGTGAGTTTAGAAAATTCATGTACATGCTTACAGCATTGTTAGCATTGTAATCTTTTCAACTTTAACCCCTAAGTATTGGCTCAAGCGGTAAGGACCTTGGTCTTGGTGGTTTGCTCCCTCCAGGTCTATGATTTGGGGCAAACAATTTCTAGGGGCCATCGGATTGGTGATTTTTTCCCTTGAATTCTCCAAGCCGCACGTGCAGGAAACTCCTTGCCGAGGGCCTGTGGACCCCGGGATTAGTCGGGACTTTGTTTTCGGATGCCCTACGCCAATCAAACAACAAATCTTTTCTCCTTTATAGGCGCCATTTCTTGCTGATAATAAATTGGTATTCCAATGTAGTCCCGAAATAGAGTTAGAACTATGGTGATGGTGTAATATTAACAATGAAGTTTTTTTAAGGGACCAAAACAAAATGNAAAGAGGCATCATAAAACCAAAAAATAGGCACGACAAGGGCACTTTTACAGAATACAAGAAGTTAGGCACCAAGGATGATCTTCTAATTTCCCATTCTCCTGTAGCCCAGCAAGATAGCCTACCTCCTTTAGTTAGTGCATTGAAAGCTTCAGCTGAACAAAATGTTGCCAGCTTTCACTTCCCTGGGCACAACAGAGGTCGTGCTGCCCCACCATCATTAACTAAAATAATTGGTTTAAAACCATTTTCCCACGATTTGCCTGAGCTTCCAGAGCTTGACAACCTATTTTCTCCGGAGGGGCCTATTTTAGAAGCACAAAGACAAGCAGCCAAACTCTTTGGGTCATCAGAGACATGGTTTCTTGTTGGGGGTACGACTTGTGGAATACAAGCAGCAATAATGGCAACTTGTTCTCCTGGAGAATTTCTAATTCTTCCTCGGAATTCCCATATATCTGCTATATCTGCCATGGTATTATCTGGTGCACGACCCAAGTACATCATTCCCCAGTATGATTTTGAATGGGACATTGCCGGCGGTGTGACTTCAACACATGTGAGTTTAGAAAATTCATGTACATGCTTACAGCATTGTTAGCATTGTAATCTTTTCAACTTTAACCCCTAAGTATTGGCTCAAGCGGTAAGGACCTTGGTCTTGGTGGTTTGCTCCCTCCAGGTCTATGATTTGGGGCAAACAATTTCTAGGGGCCATCGGATTGGTGATTTTTTCCCTTGAATTCTCCAAGCCGCACGTGCAGGAAACTCCTTGCCGAGGGCCTGTGGACCCCGGGATTAGTCGGGACTTTGTTATCGGATGCCCTACGCCAATCAAACAACAAATCTTTTCTCCTTTATAGGCGCCATTTCTTGCTGATAATAAATTGGTATTCCAATGTAGTCCCGAAATAGAGTTAGAACTATGGTGATGGTGTAATATTAACAATGAAGTTTTTTTAAGGGACCAAAACAAAATGTTTATACTGCCATTTCTTTTTTGTCTTTTGTTTTAGTAACAGTAAGCAGCCATTTTGTTAATAAAACTATACTTATTTACGGATCAAGGTGGCTGTTTTTGCAGGTAGAGCAAGCAGTCAAGGAACTAGAGATGGAAGGTCAAAGGGCAGCTGCAGTATTTATCACTTCCCCGACATATCATGGTATATGTAGCAACTTGACAGAAATTTCCCAGCTGTGTCATTCCCATGGAATTCCTTTGATTGTTGATGAGGCTCATGGGGCACATCTTGGATTTCATCCCCAGCTTCCCAATTCAGCCCTTCAGCAAGGAGCTGATCTTGCAGTACAGTCCACTCACAAAGTTTTATGCTCTCTCACACAGTCCTCAATGCTACACATGTCGGGGAATATGGTAGATAGTGAAAGAATATGTAGATGTCTCCAAACTCTTCAAAGCACTAGCCCTAGTTATTTGCTTTTGGCATCATTAGATGCTGCTAGATCTCAATTAAGTGAAAATCCAGATACTATTTTCAACAGAGCAATGGAATTAGCCTTTGAAGCTAAATACTTGATCAAGGAAATACCAGGCATTTCAGTGCTTGACCTTGCAAGATTTTCTAACTTTCCATCCATTGATCCTTTGCGACTTACTATTGGTTTTTGGCAGCTTGGTTTGTCAGGTTATGAAGCTGATGAATTCTTGTGCAGAGATCATGGGATCGTATGTGAACTTGTTGGGAACCGATCTATTACTTTCGCAATCAACCTTGGAACTAGTAGAGATGATATTCAGAGGCTTATATTAGGAATAGAGCATCTAGTAGGAACTACTGCACCGATTGATGGAGGAAAAGGGTATGGGGAGTTTAATGGTTATACACCCTTCGCAGATATCAAAATGAGCCTGATTCCCAGGGATGCCTTTTTTGCAAGTAAAAAGAAAGTCAGTATAGGAGAGAGCCTTGGGAAAGTTTGTGGGGAGCTTATATGTCCATATCCGCCAGGGATACCAGTTATGATCCCTGGTGAGGTTATTACAGAGAAAGCTTTGGAGTATCTACTGGATGTTAGAAGCAAAGGTGCTGTTATAACTGGAGCCTCAGATACTTCTCTATCTTCTATAGTAATTTGCAATGTGTAGTTCATTACTGTGTAGAAGTGCATCTAGCTGCCAAATCCTTGCTTCAGCTTAAGGTAGTGGCAGGGCACATGAAGTCTGGAGTACTCGTGTAGTTTGTATGCGCATGCCCGCCATTGATACTAGCAACCACCACACTATAAGCCTATACCTTTTTCCATTAAATCTTTGGGAGAGCGTTGGAGAATGACTTTCCTTTCCCCTTTGAATGTTGGCCATGAGTTTTACAGCATCATCCAAGGTACTTAACCATAAATTAGGTAAATGAAGTCTGCCAGAAACTTTGTTACATGTACGGTACTTGTCACTCGCGCTTCATATTTCAGCTACTTTATGACAAGGCTTCATATTTATCGAGGCATGTTTGCAGCAATGAAATCTTGTGTTTTTCTTTTTTCATACCCTTGAAGCAAAATGAATATTGTTTTCATATTCGTTTATTCACAGCACTTTTAAGAACTCTCTCTTCTTTTCACATGATCAAAGTATTTAGGAGGGGAATGGTCCTTAAGGGAGGATAACATAGTGATCCCAGATGCGGTGCACGAAACCGGAGTTTACTCTACAGGGATGGGTCTGAAGGGCTTTGTCTTGGATAAGTTTCCCGACATAAAAAAAAAAAAAAAAACGTAGTGATCCCAGTACATTTGTTACCCTCAAGGTAGATAAGAAGGGGGGAATTACTTCATTTCCTGTGGAGTGATATTATTATTTACTTTAGATTTTGTTATTATCATGTTTTGATGTGACATTTTTTTTTGCATGTCTAGCACTTAAGTAAACATTTTAAGTGGTCGTTTTACATTAGCAGCTGTGATTAGGGATGGAAAAATTTAGGTTGATGTAACATGCTTACTTGTGATGACAATTGGCAAGAACATTGCTAATCCTTTAATCAAGAACACAAGAATTCTCAAGGCAATTGTCAACTCAAGAAGAAATTATTCAATGCTGCAAGATTCCCTTAGTGAATCTTGACAGGAAATTTTCGAGAAATTCCCAACCTCCAATGTATTAAGATCCAAATGATCAATCGACGCCGATTACAGCAGAGCTGCACTGCTTTTATACACGTAGAGCATGAAGACAACGTAAAACGACTAAGACTAAAACATAAAACGCTTCCTATGATTCCTAAAACGATACTCACCATTTTACTTAAAACCAAAAACACGTAATACTACAAATAAAACGACACAACAATGCATCAATACAGAACACACCGTATCACTAAATTCCCAGAACTCTCCGTTTAATTCAAAGAGTAGTTAAAGTCGTTAGCTTTCCCTCCTCCTTGACGCAAGGCGACTTCCTTCCCTCAGAACCATCATCTTCCTTTTTACCCATCGCCTCTCCTTCTCTTCAAGACCAAGCCCCCAAGCACCCGTGACAATCTCCTCTTCTTCAAGGCCTTGCCCCCAAGGCACCCATGACCCTTACAGAACTGTGCCCACCAAATGAGGGTATAAAGCCCTTAATTTGTACAGCAACTCCCAAGAACTGTCTTCCACCGCAACCCCCACTCACTTAATCAACACTTCTGTAGTAGCATGGTCTCCTACCTTCTTCATCCTTCGTTTCAAAACTTGCTCAGGTTCAGGTTGAACAGCTCCTTCTTCATCAACTGGAGGCAGTGTAGGTAAAGGGAAAATTTGGTCCCCTAATTTTTTCTTAAGACACGAGACATGGAAAACTGGATGGATTTTTGAGGTGGAAGGCAACTTCAACTTATAAGCAACTGTCCCAATCTTCTGAATGACTTGAAAAGGACCATAATATCGTGGGGCCAGTTTCATGTTATGCCTCATAGCTACTGATTTCTGCCTATAAGGTTAAAGTTTAAGGAAAACCCAATCACCCTCCAGAAAGGATCTGTCTGACATTTTCTTGCCAGCAAATATCTTTATTCAACTTTGAGCTTTCCTTAAATTTTCCTTTAACAATGATAGGACTTGCTCACGATCCCTCAAGTGCTGGTCTACTGCCTCATTAGTAGTGGTGCCTACTACATAAGACAACAATCTCGGAGGTGGCATGCCATACAAAGCCTGAAATGGATAGATGCTTGTGGATGAATGCAACGATGTATTATAATGCCATTCAGCCATAGGAAGCCAAGTACCCCAACTCTTGGGTTTAGAACCACTGTAAGCTCTCAAATAGGCTTCAACAGCCTTATTTAGAGCCTCAGCTTGTCCATCAGATTGAGGATGGTAAGCTGAGCTCATGGCCAAAGTTGTACCCTACACCTTGAAGAGTTCCTGCCAAAACAAACTAGTGAACACCACATCTCGGTCTGACACAATTGTTCTAGGTAAGCCATGAAGCTTAAAAACCCCAGAGAAGAAAATTTCTGCCACTTTAGCTGCTGTGTATGGGTGAGATAGGGCAAAGAAATGACCAAACTTGGTTAATCTATCAACCACCGTAAAAATAACTGTCCTGCCATTGGAAGTAGGAAGACCCTCAATGAAATCCACGGCAATATCAACCCAAGGAGTCTGAGGAATAGGCAAGGGTTGAAGCAGACCCGCAGGAAGAACATTTTCTGACTTATTAACTTGACAGACTTGACATTCTTTCACCAATCTTCTGATGTCCTTCCTCATACTAGGCCAAAAAAAATCGATTTTAGCTCTGTGTAGAGTTTTATGATAGCCTACATGACTTGCCTCAGGACTGTAGTGAATATACTGCAACACCTTCTTCTGAAATGATGAACCAGGAACAATCATCATTTTCCCTTTCCTGAGTAGAAGTCCTTGCTGCAAGGAAAATTTCCCAGGAACAAGTTCTCCCTTCCTTAAAGATTCAATTAATTGAGTCAAGTGGGAGGATTCTGAGTAACTTTGCTGCAATTCAGTTAACCAAACAGGAGTAGAGAATGAAATAAGTGCCAACACAGCAGAATCTTCTTCCATCTTCCTCGAGAGGGCATCGACCACCTTGTTATCTCTACCTCTTTTGTATTCCACTTTAAAGTCATACCCCATAAGTTTTGAAATCCACTTGTGTTGTGCCTCTGTAGCTACTTTCTGTTCCAATAGATGCTTGAGAGCTTGCTGATCAGTTTTGATCTTAAAAGATTATCCAAGCAAATAAGGCCTCCATTTGCCCACTGCACTAACAAGAGCTAAAAATTCCTTCTCGTAAGTTGACAAAAGTAGAGCTTTACCCTTGAGTGCTTTGCTAAAATAAGCAATAGGTTGACTGTTTTGCATCAACACAGCCTCTAAGCCAACTCCCGAGGCATCACACTCGAAGGAAAACTCTTGAGAGAAGTCTGGCAGTTTCAAAACTGGAGGATGAGCCACGGCCTGCTTAAGATGCATAAAAGCTCTTTCAGCTTCTTCAGTCCACTCAAAGGAATTCTTCTTCAATAACATGGTTAGTGGAGCTGCTATTAAGCCATAATTTTTGATAAATCTTCGGTAGTAACCTGTTAAGCCTAGGAACCCCCTCAAGGCCTTAACAGTTTTAGGAATAGGCCACTCTATCATGGTTGAAATCTTGGTAGGGTCTGCCTTCACACGCTCCCCCGAGATAATATGACCTAGGTAATCAACTTCCTTCACACCAAACCTGCACTTAGACTTCTTAACAAACAAGGTATTTTGCTGTAAGACAGATAAAACTGTCCTTAAATGCTTCAGATGTTGGGGTATATCTTGGCTGTAAACCAAGATATCATCAAAAAATACTAAGACAAATTTTCAAAGGAAAGGTTTAAAGATATGGTTCATCAACCATTGAAAAGTAGATGGTGCATTAGTAAGCCCAAAAGGCATTACTAAGAACTCATAGTGGCCTTCATGAGTTCTAAATGCTGTCTTAGAAATATCCTCCTCCTTCACTCTGATTTGATGATAACCTGATCTTAAATCAAGTTTAGAAAAATACCTAGCTCCATAAAGTTCATCCAAGAGCTCATCTATCACAGGGATAGGAAACTTGTCCTTGAAAGTTTCTTGGTTGAGAGCTCTATAGTCCATGCATATTCGCCATGTGCCATCTGCTTTCTTCACCAATAAGACAGGTGAAGAGAATGGACTTTGACTTGGTCTAATCACCCCATTCAACAACAAATCCTTAACAATTTTCTCTACTTCTATTTTTTGATAGTGAGGATACCTATAAGGCCTCACTGAAACAGGAGCAGTATCTTCCTTCAGCACAATACGATGATCAAATTCTCGAGTTGGTTGTAATCCAACTGGTTCCTCAAACACAGCAGCAAACTACTGCAGTAGGTCCTCCACTACTTGCAACTCGATCACCTTCTCTTTTTTTTCTTCAACTGCAACCAATTGTAGCAACCACCCATGCTGTCCAATAAAAGAAGATTTCAACATGTGAACCCCTGGCTCGACTTGTAGATGATCAGTCATTAAACCTTGCAGTAATAAATTGTTACCACTCATCTGAAACTGTAAAGTCATGTCATTAAAGTTCCACTGAATAGAGCCCAATGTCTTAAGCCATTGCACCCCAAGAGCAACATCACAACCACCCAATTCTAAAATATGGAATGGAACCAGAAATTTTGAGTCCTGAATACTCACTATTTCTTCGCATTTGCCTTGACTCATAACTCTAGCACCATTGGCCACCTGAATTAGTAACCCCTTATCTTTTTTAACAGTTAATTTGGCTGCTTCAACCACCAAGAGATCTAAAAAATTATGAGTGCTCCCCGAATCCACAAGTATCTTTACACTAAAAGATCCAATTCTTCCTAAGAGCTTCATTGCATTACTATTCACACAACCAGAAATAGCATGAAGTGAGACTTCAAGAACTTCAGATTGTTGCGCCACTTGTTCCTGAACCACTGCTACCAGTTCTTGCTTGTCTGCACTAGTAGCTCCCTCCAAAGTATCATTTTCCCCTTGCATAAGGTAAACCTTAGACACTTTACACACATGGTTAGGGTTCCACTTTTCCTCACAGTGAAAACACAGCCCTCTCTTCCTTTTTTCATCCATCTGGAGTGATGTCACTCTCCTTCCGATAAAATTAGGTTTCTGACCAACATTCAACACATTATCAACAACCTGTTTATCTCAAAAGCTCACATTTTGTTTCCAAGATTTCCTGGATGACAACACATGCTCTTATTGTAACTTAGCCAAGCCAAAAGCAGCTGCAAGATTAAGAGGATTAAACATCTTTACAGGAATACGAATCTCATCTTTCAAACCACTGATAAAAACAACTCAATCTATGCCTTTCTGATAAGCCAGTCAACCTATTAGACAAAGTCTCGAATTGTGATGTGTACAAACTGACAGATGTAATCTGTTTTAACCTAGTTAATGCTTCCATTGGATCATCAAAAGCTGATGGTCCAAACCTTGTTTGTAAAGCCACCATTAGAGTCTCCCAGGAATTAAATTGCTCTGACTTCAAGGCTTTTTGGTACCATACCAAAGCCTCACCTTCCATATGATGTGATGCCACCATCAACTTCTGATGAAAATGCACTTGAAAACAATCAAAATACTGATTAGCCTTAAAGATCCAACCAGCCGGATTAGTACCACTAAAATGTGGACAATCGAGTCTAAAGCCTCTTTGCACCACACTCATTTCCTCATTATTTCTAGGCTCATTAAACACGTCTCTATCTCTCCGAGCATTGACATTAACAGAATCAACCACAGATCTCAACATATTCAAGAATTGATGTAACCTTCCTGTTATCCCCGAAATAGCCTGCTGGTGGTGCTCTAATTGATTCTGCATCATCTCTTGCTGTCTTTGAGAGGTTTCTTGAAGATCTTTCAGTGCTGCACGTGTACCTTCCGCCATCAGAGACTCTTCGCAAGGATCGACTACTACTGATACCACTTGTAACATGCTTACTTGTGATGACAATCGGCAAGAACACTGCTAATCCTTTAATCAAGAACACAAGAATTCTCAAGGCAATTGTCAACTCAAGAAGAAATTATTCAATGCTGCAAGATTCCCTTAGTGAATCTTGACAGAGAATTTTCGAGGAATTCCCAACCTCCAATGTATTAAAATCCAAATGATCAATCGACGCCGATTACAGCAGAGCTGCACTGCTTTTATACACGCAGAGCATGAAGACAACGTAAAACGACTAAGACTAAAACATAAAACGCTTCCTATGATTCCTAAAACGATACTCACCGTTTTACTTAAAACCAAAAACACGTAATACTACAAATAAAACGACACAACAATGCATCAATACAGAAGGCACCGTATCACTAAATTCCCAGAACTCTCTGTTTAATTCAAAGAGTAGTTAAAGTCGTTAGCTTTCCCTCCTCCTTGACGCAAGGAGACTTACTTCCCTCAGAACCATCATCTTCCTTTTTACCCATCGCCTCTCATTCTCTTCAAGACCCAGCTCCCAAGCACCCGTGACAGTTGATTTGGGCGATTGAATAGCATTTTGCTTTCCAATAACAGGTACATTTGTTCTCCTTTAAGTTACATAAGAAGGGAGGGATTACTTCATTTCTTGTAAGAGCAAGGCAGTAGTTTTTGGCATAGTTTTGGATCCCGTTCCATTTCAGCTACGACTGGAATATTTCGTTTTCGTGTAGTATCTAATTCACTATATTTCCATTCTGTTTCATTCTAAATTCCAGCCCATTTGGGCCTGTTCTGTTCAATTTCAGCATGTCAATTGCAATTTTGTGTCTTGGACTATATTCCGATTTGGACTGTTTTAATGACAGATTTGTAATTTCTTTTAGCTTGGATGACATTTTTGTAAATTCTAAATCTAGAAGACATTCATGTAATTTAAAATCAAAAAGCCATTTATATAATTTTAATTTTTTTGAAATATTAAATATGTCTCCTCATTCTCTCTCTCAAAAAAATCTCATTATTTTTAATAATTTCTCGACTTTTATATAATTGTGATCTTTTATGATATTATCTTTTAACACCATTATCTTTATATATTTTTTTAATGTTTTCAATGTATGTTCATTTTATAAATTTTGAATTTTTCTAAATATATACACACATACATACATACATGATACATAGTTAAGTACACATTTATTTATTTCGTTAATTATCAGTTTATATTTTTAAATATATATATATAACTAATCCTGAAATGGTATACTAAAATGGTATGCACCAGTTTATAAAAATTGTCTACATGCTAAGAAAACAAACAAATACATAAATAACAAAATGAAAACAAAAGCTGTTCTAATAATCATACATTGTTTAGAAAACTCTTTAATAATATTTAAATTGCTATGAAAATTCAAAACATATCTTAAAACTTCTTAAAATAATTGACTTCTTCATGAAAATTAAAGTTTGGCCCAACAAATTCTAAAACTTATGGCCTGCAATAATTATTGTTTATTCTCCTTGTGAGTCCTTTTTAAGCTTTTTCTTGGGTTCTTTCGAATATAGATATATATTATATATCTATTATATTTTAATAAGTGGCTATCTAACTGTGAATAGTAATTATTATTTTTTTTGTTAACTTTTTTTTTTGTTTTTTGTTTTTTTTTTTTTCCGTTAAGTCATGTTTTACCAAAAGATCTTTAAAACTCTTGACCATTTGACGTGTAGCTCTTTTATAGAACTTAATGAAGGATCATGTTTTACCAAAAGGTCCTTAATAGCCTCGCGATTAGATACTTTGCTGAAGTTTAGATTTTTTTTTAATCTTGATTTTTTGTCTTTATTTAACCTTTTAATTTCTTTTTCCGGATAAATAAACTATTGACTTTTTCACCATTTTTTTATTTAAATCATTATGTCAGGTGTACCCCGGGACTAACGCATTCTGGGCCGTTCGCTAGTGTATATATATATAGAGAGAGAAATATATTTGCACACGTTGAACCTCTAATTATGCTTGTGCAAAAAGCTCGAAAACTCGACCCACCCGAAAGACTTGGACAGACCCATCTTCTAAAATTAGTTTGGATTACATTTATGGTCGAACTCATTAAAAATCGGTTTCAACCCAACCCGACTAACACGCATTTATAAATTAGGTAATAGGATTACTAACCTCTTAAGCATTAGCATTGGTCTATGCATATGCATATGCAAAATCACCACATTTATATATCCATTTTGCTATTCAAGCAAAACTTTCATATTGGTTTATGCATATTTGAGACATAATAATAATATTATTATTATTAATTTTTTTCCAAAATCAATTTTTTATATATATTTTGCAATTAGCATCCACTACATACATTTGACATTAATAATACAAATACAATAATAAAAAAATATAATTTTTTTTTATAGATTATATTAAAAATATAATAAAATTAAAAAATATATATAATATATTATAATAATAAAATGAATATGTAGATGAATGTTTATTATGTTGTTGAGGGAGAGAGAAGAGGAAAGGATTGTGAGAGAGAGTGAGAGGAGAGAGAAATAATTAGTAAAATAATATTTGAAGAGTGAGTAGTTGCTATCTAAATTTGGATAACAATTGTTCATAGCTAGTTATATTTATGCATATGCATAAGTCAATATAGATGATTTTAGAGTCATATTATGCAAATATGACTTTACATATGCATATGCATAGATTAATGTGGATGCTCCTATTTATTATTATAATGTATATAATTTTTTTTAAAATTTTTTTTATCATTTTTTTAAAATATGTTTTTAACATTTTAACTATTAAAAGAAAAATAAAAAAAAATAATTTTACTGATAGTGACTTTTTCAATCATTAAAAAAAAAAAAAAAATAGAAGAAAATGATAAATGAGCAGTAAAAAGATAATCCTATCATTTTTCTTATAAATTCTTAGTTGCAAAACCCTAGCCTCCATGCCCTCCCCATTGTCTTCGTCATCACCATCGCCGAATTCTTCTTGAGGGCGACAAAAGCACAGAGGCTCTCTCCCCAGTGAGGGTGTGGCATTGCTACAGGCCAGTGTTTTGCTCTGTTTCGGTAAGTGTTTCTTTCCATGCCCATTTTGTAAAAATCGATTCCCTTTTGGGTCCATCTTCACGAAAAAGATAGGGAAAAAGAAAACGAAAAGCAACATAAAGAAAGGGAAAAAAAAAATACATTTTGTCTTTCTGATCATCAAAAGCGAAAGAAAAAGAGAAATAGAAATCAAAGTGGAAGATCTGTGACTTGGAAGTTGGAACCGTCCCAATATTATTCTCATTTCCTCCATATTCCATCAAGTTCAGCAATTTAATTTTCTTGGATCAATGATTCTATGCAACTTTTTACGTTTCAAATTTTATTTTTCATTAAAGATGGGGGGGTTGAACTGAGGCTGCTGCCCTTTTTCTTCAAACACTGGACAGTAAATGGAAAGAGGAGAGGGCAAACACGTGTGTGGTTGAAGATAAATGCTTAAGCATAATTTTTTGTAAAAAAATTTGATTTTTATGTAATCTTGTTACCAATATCGGTGGAATGAAAAATATGAGAATTTGTCAAAAAAGAAAAGAAAAAGGGTATTGCTTTCTGTTTGCAGGCATTAGGTGAAAAGATTTGGGATTGTATTTGGTATGGAGCCAGGTGGAAGTGAGGGGAAGAAGAATCTGGACTTTATTTTGTATTTGCCTTCAAACTTCCTCACGTCCAATTTATCCAAGTTGACCACCATGGCAGCAGATGCAGAACGCAAATGATACTGAAACCAATTCGTACGAGTCATATAAAGGGCTTCCACAATCCCATATTCCCAATGCTCCTTCTTTTTCTTCATCATCTTCTTTTCCTTTCAATGTCTTTTGCATCATCTGGGTTTGGTTCAGATTTTAGTTGTTCAAAGGGAGTTTCAGACATCCACACGTAGAGAGAGAGAGAGAGAGAGAGAGAGAGAGAGTTTTCGTTCGCATGCAGGAAGAGATGTTCGGGTGGGGTTTCTGTTTCTTGTTGGTGGGCCGGGGTCGGGCTCAAACCCAGCTCTGATTGACCGGGTTGTCCGTTGTAGCCCTACCTGTAATAACTTCCGAGAGAAGGAAAATAACAGAAGAGAACGGAAATGGATATCACCAAAACACTGCCGGATTATTGTTTAGTCTTCTTTTGAGTCCCTTTCAAGCTTTTTCTTGTTCTCTTTCTGCTCTCATTTTACTGCTTTTCCTTGGGTTCTTTCGACTAACGTTGCACACGTTGAACCTGTAATAACTTCCGAGAGAAGGAGAAGAACAGGAGAGAACGGTTATGGATATCACCAGAAAGCTGCCGGAAGAATGCATCGCCAACATAATTTCCGGTACATCCCTTCGGGACGCATGTAGGTTGTCTCTGGTCTCCCGCAATTTCAAATCCGCTGCAACTTCGAATCTGGTGTGGGAGAGGTTTCTGCCACCTGATTATCAAGAGATCATTTCATTGTCCTCATTGTCCTCATCCTTGAACATGTTGACCAAGAAGAATCTTTATTTCCATCTTTGCGACAATCCAATTCTGATCGGAAACAGTAACAACATGGTAATCAGCAAAAAGACAACCTAGTTATCTTTACCCTGTCATGTCTACCTAGTTTTGTTTACTTGCTATAAGCTAGGAATTCAGGGCTATTTTTCTATATTGTTTTTGCTTCAAGATATACCCTTGTCATTGGAGTTCCTAAAGATGGATTAGTACATGTGAGACTGAAATGATTATTTTGGAAAACTTGTTCCAAATTCAGATAGATTGATTTCCTAGTGCTTTTTGAAGTGGCTATACTCTCTGGCTTGAATTCTTGTTTGTTAGATTTGAATGTGAGAGGTGCTTTAAGTGTGTAACTGCAGTCCCAATAATTTTTAATGGTAATTTTTGATGCTATCTTTGTTCTTTTAGTTCAAAACTCATTTTTCACATGGTAATTTGTCATATGTTCTGATAATAGCAACCACCTTTGACCCTTGTTCTTTGGTTCTGATTTATTCCTGTGAAATCACCACCTGTGTCTACAAGCTTAAGCTGATGGGAATATGTAGATTTAAGGTATATTTATACTTGTCTTCACACTCTCCCTCACTTAACCTCAGAATCTCTGCTCTAATACTGTGTGAAATCACCACTTGATTTGACAACTCTAGACTTTTCTTCTTGTTTTGTAATCTCTTTGTCTGTGTCAATGATTGAACAGAGTTTCCAAATAGATAAACTGAGTGGGAAGAAATGTTTGATGCTGGCTGCGAGGGAGTTAAGTATAATATGGGGATCTGGAGACACTCCACATTACTGGGAATGGATTTCCTCAACTCAGTCACCGGTTCTACCCAAGTCTAGGTCTCTCTTCATGTCTATGTTTCTTGAGTACTGCATGCTTGTTTACCCTTTTTTGTTATTTATAGCAATGGTGTGTATAATGTGCAGATTCTCGGAAGTAGCTCATCTTAGAAATGTTTGTTGGCTTGACATAAAAGGCAGAATTGAGACAAAAATCCTTTCGCCAAAAACAAAATACGGGGCATACTTTATCTACTCCATGGTGGATCGTTTCTCTGGGTTTCACCACCCTGTGAAAGTATCCATTAGACTGGAAAACACGGTGGAAGGAGGTGATGCTACCAATGCTTATTTGAATCCAAGAATGCGGTCGGGTACACATGATCAGGATGGTCGACTTCCAATCAAGAGAGAGGATATGTGGATGGAGATTGAGATTGGAGAATTCTTCAATGGCAGCCAAGTTGATGATCATGGCGCGGTCGAGATGTCCTTGAAGGAGGTTCAAGTCCTTAACTGGAAGTCTGGCCTTGTGGTCCATGGCATTGAGCTTCGGCCAAAAGAAGAAAGTTAATTAGTAAGAGATTGGTACCTATTTTCTTTCTGAGCAAAGTACATTTGCTGTGAGACCTGTTTTTTCTGCATTATATATATATATATATGTGTGTGTGTGCATGTATTGTGAATACGTCGCATGCATTGTTTGTGTTATGTATTGGGATTGTTACCGAGGGAAACTGTGGTTATATGAACGCTTATATTCTACAAGGGAGGAATTACTTCATCTACTGTAGGAACAAGCATGTTTGTTTTGCCTGAACATAGCCTAGGTAAGGGGTTGAATCCATGGTACCCTGCTGCAAGTTTACCATGTCACCTGGCTTGGATCAAATTTAAGAAGGTTTGCAAATCCAACATCCAATATCAAGAGCAACAGGAGCCTCCTCCTCCATCAGTAAAACCCTCGTAGAAATTCGAAGAAATATTAGAAAAGCCTCAGTCGAATATCAAGTGCAACAGCGGGAGTTAAGAGTAGCCTTTTCCAACAAATAAATAACAAAGTAAAAGTAACAAACAGAACAATAAACAAAAGCTGTACTGAGTTTTCAAGCCTTCTATTCCTATTTAGGGGAATATATATGTAGGCACGGATCTTTGGGGCCGCTCAAAACAGTAAAACAACACCTTAACCACTAAAAAAAATTAAAATAATTGTATGCATATGGTTCTAAAAGTTATTCCTACAAATTTTTTAAAACTCGTTTAATCTTTCTTTTCTATTTTCTCTTTTCTAGGCTTGATTTTCTTCCCTTGAGTTCTCTTGAATATTTTCCTTTATTAACACTAATCACATTAAGTTCTTTGTTAAAGAGGGAGCCTATTTATAACTCACATTTTTTTAAAATTATTATTAATGTAAATAAACTCGATATATCTCTAAATTGCTAAATACGTGGATAATGTATTTTTGAATAATTCTATTCTTTTTTTTTGTTACAGAATAATTTTATTCTTAAGTCAGTGTGTGGAGCACGCTATCCACATAGTTTAAATAGTAAGATTTAATTTGTAAGATTCCAATTTTAAAATTTATGTATCTTCCAAATCAAATTATATCATATAAGTAGTTTATTAGATGTGTTCTATACATCAGCTTGAGAATATTTGTTTTTTCATTTTTTTTTATATATGAGTTCTTTTAGAATATTCGTTAGGTCTAGAGTAGAACACATTTTATAATTTGTTTATATTTTTTCTCTGTCCTAAATTTCGTATAAAAAATCTAGGAAATCACCATCCATGCTTTTATTTTTTGCACAAACTTTTTTAATCTTTGAATTATGCTCACAATAATTGTATATATTACATATACAACACAAACTGAATTATAAAAAATAGAGAACTATTGTAACTACAAAGAGATTATACAAAAGTAAATCTACAAAGCGACGTAACTTGATGTGGTACGTCAAATTGTAAAGTTACTTTTATCATAAAGTAGATCTAATGGATCACATGAAATCGCATCAATTTGTGAGTTTATTTTTATGTAATTCCTTTATGTACGTAGCACTTAAAAAAATATACATAAAATATAACCGATTGGTGCATCCAATGCATATATGCACATGTTCATGATGAACTTTGTTTTAACTTCCAAGAAGGAAAAAAGAGAGGAGAGATGGAAATGGATATCACCAAAACACTGCCAGAAGAATGCATCGCCAACATAATTTCCAACAATTCCCCTCACGATGCATGTAGGTTGTCGTTGGTATCTTGAGCCTTCGAAAGCATTGCAACTTTGAATCTCGTGCGGGAGAGGTTTCTACCACCGAATTATCAGCACATCATTTCGTTGTCACCATCGTCATTGCCCTCATCCTTGAACATGTTGCACAAGAAGGATTTTTATTTCCATCTTTGTGACAATCCAATCCCCATCGGCAACACTAACATGGTGATCAGCAAAAGGACATAACCTAGCTACTACTTAACTTTACCTGATGTTTAGTTGATATGAGCTAGGAAGGCTACTTTTCTATATATATATATATATGTATATATATATTGTTGCAAGAACTACCCTCGTCACTTGTCCCGTTAAGATAAATATAAATGATTAATTTATATTTTTCAATCAGTTTAAATTTTTGGAACAAGTGACGATTATATGCAGTATCAGAGCAGAAGTTCTAAATTTACTCTATACTTTGTCCAATTAATTAAGAATGAACGGGTCGAGTCCACATATTGAGGGGGAGTCTGGCTTACATGTGACGAGAGTCTTAAGACAAATGATTAAATGACCTCTTTCTATCAATTTCTAACTTCTGGGACAAGTAATGGATTCATAGTCCGATTGATTAGCTAGTTTGTTGTGAAACTTAAAATGGTTATTTATGGAAAACATTGTTTCTGAGTATGGAATATTATGCCTTCTCTGAGATGGATCGATTTCTATTTAAGTCACTATTCTTGCTGGCTTGATCTTTCTTGGTTTAAGATTTCCTTTTCAGAAAGTTTTGTTTATTAGATTTGAATGTGAGAGGCGTTGCAACTGCAATCCCATAATTGCACCTGTAATTTTAATGCCATCTCTATTCTTGAAGTTCCAAACATGTTTTTCTCATGGTAGCTTTTCAAATGTTCCAACAATAGCAAACACATTTGGTTGGGATCATATTTCATGAACTTGAGGTTAAATTGTCACTTTTGTTGAACAGCAGCTTATAATCTTCATGATTTATTTCCGAATTTCTTTGCTTTGTTCTGTCCTTACGTACTCTCCTTTTGGTGGTTTGTACAATAATTAGAATGGTGTTTGAACAGAGTTTTCAGATAGAAAAATTGAGTGGGAAGAAATGCAAGATGCTGGCAGCGAGGAAGTTAAATATAACATGATGGGGAGCTGAAGACAACACTTTACTTTACTGGAAATGGAGTTCTTCAACTAAGTCGCCGGTTATACCCAAGCCCAGGTTTCTTTCTCTTCATGCGTCTCTCTGTTTGCACGACTGCATGCAAACATTCTTGCTTAGCCTTTTTTTATAGCAATGGTTGGTAATAATCTTGGAGTATATATAATATTGTGCAGACTCTCAGAGGTTTTTAAAAAAAAAAAAATAAACGGCGAGGTCAGGCCTCTTATTATTAAGAATCCCTCACTTATGTAGAACAACCATACTTACAACTTCCAAACACAACCAAAAAAAAAAAAAAATTACATCAATGTTGAATATAAGGAATACCCAATTTATTGACTAAACCCCGAAAACGACCTTGCATCAAATCCTGTCTAAAATCTGATATTCTGCCTTTAGTCCCCTCTTTTGCCAAGAAATCCGCCACCATATTTGTTTCTCTAAAATTATGCCAAAAGTGAACGTTAAGAGCACTTACAAGCTCCTTTACTTCCTCCCAACAATCTCATAAAAACCAATACTTACACACCCTCGAAGCTAACCACCCAATCACCACACTTGAGTTGGATTCTACCAGTAAATCTCTCAACCCCAACGAGCGACACAAACGGAGGCCATCAAGTAGAGCTCTACACTTCTCAATTGTATTTGTTGCTTGGCCATAAAAATGTGCAAAACCAACTATCACTCTTCCTTGTGAATCACGTATAATACCACCCCCACTCGACAATCCCAAATTCCCGCAAGATCCCCCATCCATATTTAATTTAAGCCTCCTCACCTTCGGTGGTACCCACGCAACTAGTCTAGGCGTCTTCGCACATACTGGTACAATTGGACAAGTTAACTCCTGCATCACTAACGGATCCTGAATTCCCATATTTTGGAACTTCCACAAGTTGCTTGTGATGTCCCTAAGAAACACTTAAACAACCCGAATAATAGCTCCAGTATCGAAAATAATATCCTCCATTCGAGCTGAGCATCTAGCCTTCCATAGTGCCCACGAAATAATAATCGGAAGGACTCCACGAATCCATCCAACTTGGGAAGATCCTGCTACATGCTCCCACCAGAAAGACATCATCCCTTCCCAATTCCTAATCTGTGGTAGCCGAAGTCAACAGGCATCAGAAAAAAAATTCCATACTTTTTAAACTCCTTCTCCCTCACAAAGAATATGATTCAAGGTCTTGACTTGCGGATGTACACAACAACTACATGAATGACATCTTTTTTGGCACAAAGTCTTGCCATAACCATCTCCTCCAGGTAAAATTCGGGCCACGTTGTCGAGTCACCTCCCAAGCTGATTTCGTTGTAAACTATCCGTCAACCAAATGCTTCCATACACAAATCCTCACCTTAAAGCAGCCGAAGTCCAGATTTTCTGATTTTCTCAACCACTTATTTGGGAGCGAGTTCCCTTAATAAATCATAATTTGGTCCTGTATCATCCATCACCTCATTAACCTTTAGATCAGCATCCCCTACCACTGAATTCTCCATTATCAAAGGTCCATCTCCCAACGAATTATCAAACCAAAAACTCACCTGTCCACACCGAAAGAGCCATCGAGAATTACATACAACACTCAACATAAGCTGCATGATACCCCTCCAAAACTAAGATCCTTGCCCCAAAGAAATAATCAAGAAAAGATGCGCATTACCGACGTATTTAGTGGCAAAGAAATTGGACCACAACGTACCTCCTTTAATTAATTTCCAGGCGAACTTCATAAGTAAGGAATTTTGAACCTCAGCGAGATCCCGAAATCCAAGTCCACCTTCATCCACTAGTAAACATATTTTTCTCCACGAAATCCATTTCCTCTTCTTGTTTTCCATACTAGATCCCCATAAAAAATTAGAGAAAATTCCTTTAAGCGCCGAGAGCACTCCCGTTGGCAAACTCAAAACTGAAAGCATATGAATTGGCATACTATTCAAGACATGCTTAATTAGAATAATCTTACCTCCAACGGAGAGAAGTTTACTTTTACACCCCGCTAATGTTTTTTGTACTTTTGCCAACAAGAGATCAAACATCCGAACTTTCATTCCCCCCATGTATAACGGAATCTCCAAATATGTGCAAGGCCATATCCCTTCCTCAAAACCAAAAATTCTCTCCAAACCATTCTTTCTTTCATACGAAATAGTAGAGGAAAAATCATTGAGGACTTGTTAGGACTAATCATGTGACCAGACATTACCTCATATTGGCCTAACACCTCCATAAGCCTCCACATCGATGTCTTGCCACCATTAGCAAAAATCAAAAGATCAACCACATCAACAAATGAGTAATCAAGGTTCCCCCACTTGAATTAAAAGGCTTGATACGTCGCAACTGAAAACCCTGATTTAGCATCCGCAACAACACTTCTTGGGATAAAATAAATAAATAAGGTGATAGAGGATCACCTTGGTAAAGTCCACGTGAAGCCTTAAAAAATCCCCTGGTGCAACTATTCAACGTAACTGAATAATATGGAGAAGATATAGCATTAAAAATAAGATCTCGCCATTTATCCAAAAAACCCAATCTTCGCAAAACCTCTAAAAGAAAATGCCAATTTACCTGATCATAAGCCTTGACCATGTCAGTTTTTAACATCACATTGCCTCCCCTTACCTTCCGATTAATGCCATGTACCAATTCCTGTGCCAAAGACATATTCTAAAAAATACTCGTACCCCGAATGAAAGCTGCCTGCTTAAGAGAAATACTTTGATCAAGAATCAGAGCCAAACGAAAACCATTATCTTTGCCATAATTTTATAAACAACCGAACAAAGGCTAATATGATGAAACTATCCAAATCCCAAAGGCTCATCCACCTTAGGAATCAGAACTAAATTTGTAGCACCAAAAAAAGTTGTTAATAGTTTCCCCTCAAAAAATTCTTTGGCCATTTCTACAAAGTCATCTTTAACAATATCTCATGGAAACTAGTAGAAAACCCATCTGGACTGGGCTACTATCCGACGGAATAGACCAAAGGGCTGATTTAACCTCTTCTATAGACGGCATTGCGCAAAGGTCCTTGTTTTCCTGCACTGAAACTGACGGCAACATCAACTCCAGAGCCGACACATCATTCTCTATACTGGATGCCGTTAACAGGTTTTGAAAAAATCGTACCGCACCCTCGTGCACCTCATCTGAGGAACCCAGCCGTAGATTCTCAAAGGTGGCTTGCCTTTACAGACAATATTGTTGGCTTTTCATAAGAGGCGAAATTGAGACAAAAATCCTTTACCCAAACACAAAATATGAGGCATACTTTATTTACACCATGGGGGATGGTTTCTATGGGTTTCACCTCCCAGTGGTAGTGTTCATTAAGTTTGAAAATGGGGTGGAAGGAAGTGATGCTACCAATGGTTACTTGCGGACAAGAATGTTGTCGGATATACATTTTCATCAACAACCAGAAGATGAATTATTACCACTTAACACAGAGGATGGGCAACTTCCAATGAAGAGAGATGATATGTGGATGGAGATTGAGATTGGAGAATCCTTTTGTGGCCAAGTTGACGGCCTGGTTGAGATGTGCTTGAAGGAGGTTGAATTCCTTCACTGCAAGTCTGGCCTTGTGGTCCATGGCATGGAGCTTCGGCCAAAAGAAGGAAGTTAGTAGGAGATTGGTACCTATTTTCTTTCTGGGAAAGGGGAAGGGGAAGGGCCCTTTGTTGTGAGACCTAAATTGTGTGCTTTATGAGCAAGTAATGAGACTTTGGATTATATGTGATTGTTGTGATATGGCACAGATGTGATTAGTCTTTCACAAATTTTATAGTTTCATGATTTTGGAGTGAAAATTTTTATTCATCATTCCTACACACCACACTTTGTTTTTATTTTTTTCTTTTCCCAAATGTATAATATATGGATGATGAGTAAAAGAATTCAAGAAGTTTAAGAAGAATAAAACCAAAAAAATATTTAAAAAATAAAAAAAATAAAAACAATTTATTGTGTGGTGTGTAGGGAATCGGGATGATGAGTAGCAAAGATCTTTTGGAATAAGTGTTCCATGGAGTTGAAGGCTAGAATGTACCCGTAGCCTAGTGGGATAGAGACCAAATTAAAGGGAAACAGTTTTGAGGTGACATTCAATGGGGTTGCTTGGAATGCCTATCAGGTTGGATCAAAACATTATTTCTGGGTGAAGATTCTGTTTACTACAGATGTCAAAGTTCAAAATGAGTAGCCTAGGAGCTGTCAAAACATAAAATGTAACCTCAAATATTTCACTTTCCTCTTATCAGGTGGAGCCATGTATGCGCATGCCTGCCACTGATACTAGCAATCACCATCACTATAGTGGCAGGGCATATGGCATGTTTGTTGCTAGGCCTGCACAACGACCCAGTTCGATCAAAATTGGGCCAGACCCGATCCGACCCGCAGGGAATGCGGTTTCAACTCGACTTGGCCCAACTCGTAAATCTCAGATCGGGTCGAACCCGTTCTTCTTGCTTCACCCGCAGACCCACGCCTGACGCCCTTCTTTTGCTTTGCAAACTCAGCCTCTCCCACGTTGTCCGTTTCTCCTCTTCCTCCTCCTTTGCCCCTCCCAAACCCACCCTCCCTCTGCAGGTACACCTTGAGGGGCTCCACGTAGTCCTCGAAGCTGAGGGTGGTCATGGCCCACCGCAGATCGTCGCTTCTACCTCTGGAACTTGTCGGATGCCTCACCAGTAATGAAGCTTGTGATCCATTTCATTTTCTTTGAGATCTATTAATTTTTTTTTTGAGATCATCGACGACCTTCACCTCAGGAGGAAGAGAGGCTTTGGGTGGAACCTCATACCGGTCTTTGTTGCCCACTCTTCCTCTGCGATTGTCGACGCTGGCATCCACCTCATCCTAAGAAAACACAGCCGCAAGTCACGTCTCAAACCGATGACTTCTACGCTGCACCACTGCGCACCCCGTCTCTCTGCTCTGTGCCCAATGCAGGTTCCGTTGCTCTCTGCAGTGGCTCTGTTTATTGTGCATGCAATCGGCCCCAAAGAAAAATTGCAACTCTCACAGATGGCAAATATCATCAAGAAATATAGCAAAAATCAATGCAATGCACATAGACTTAAGGAGTAACGGACTTAGAGAGAGAGAGAGAGAGAGAGAGAGAGAGAGAGAGAGAGATTACCGGTGGCAAGGCGTTGGTGGTGCTCGGCGTGAAGACTAACAGATTGAAATAAAATGGAGAGAAGTTGAAGAGGGCGACACTGGGTAGAGTTTCGCAGTAAGGAGATTCATTCGGTTTCACGGTTTCGACGGGTTTCTTATCTCTAGACCCATTATTAAACTTCCCGATGAACCCGTCTTTATTTGGGTTGGACGGATCGGGTGTTTCGGACGGTGTGGGCCAAAGCCCTTTATGCACAGCCCTATTTGCTGTAATGAAATATTGTGTTTTTCTTTTTTTCATACCCTTGAAGTAAAATAAATATTGTTTTCATATTCGTTTATTCACATCACTTTTAAGAACTTCTCTTTCTTTTCTTTTCACATGATCATGGTGATCCCAGTACATTTGTTACCCTCAAGGTACAAAGGAAGGGAGGAATTACTTCATTTCCCATGAAGTGATATTATTTACTTTAGATTTTGTTATTATCAATCATATGTTTTGATGTGACATATTTTTATTTACATGTCTATCACTTAAATAAACATTTTAAGTGGTCGTTTTACATTAGCAGCTCTTATTAGGGATGAAAAAAATTTAGGATGAATTGCACGATAGAATAGCATTTTGCTTTCTTATAATAGGTACATTTGTTCTCCTTAAGTTACATAAGAAGGGAGGGATTACTCCATTTCCTGTAAGAGCAAGGCAGTAGTTTCTGGCATAGTTTTGAATCCTATTCCGTTTCGGCCACGGCCGGAATATTCAGTTTCGGTGTAGTATCCAAATCACTATATTTCCATTATGTTTCGTTCTAAATTCTAGCCTTTTACTACAATTTTGCGTCTTGGACTATATTCCCTTTTTTATTGTTTTAATGGTAGATTTGTAATTTTCTCGAGTTTGGATGACATTTTTATAAATTCTAAATTTAGATCACAATCATGTAATTTTAAAATCAAAAAACCATTTATATAATTTTAAGATTTTTGGAATATTAAATGTCTCCTCATTCTCTCTATCTTCAAAAAATCTCAATATTTTTAATAATTTCTCAACTCTTATATAATTGTGATCTTTTATGATATTATCTTTTAACACCATTATCTTTATATTTTTTTTTTAATGTTTTCAACGTATATCCATTTTATAAATTTTGGATTATATATATATTATAATATATATACATACATATATGGTGCATAGTTACGTACACATGTATTTATTTTGTTAATTATCAGTTTATATATAAATATATATATAACTAATCCTGAAATGGTACAATTTCGTTCCAAGCTTAATATAATATCTATGTAGGGACGGATCTTAGGGGCCGCTCAAAAAAATAAAACAACCCCTTAACCACTAAAAAATAATTTAAAATAATTGTTTGCTTCTTAAAAAATATTTACAAAAGAGCAGTGATACACTAACAACCCATCTACAATTTATTTACTACTTCTTTATAAAATATAATTATTTTAAATTTTAAATATATCAAATCAAAACCAAAATCAAAATCAAAATCAAAATTCAAAAAAATATTATTTTATTTAATAGTAGTTTAAGAGTAGTAAATTAGTTAGTAGTTTATCATTTCTCTTTATAAATCTATATTTCAAGTACTGGGAAAATTTAGAACATAATCCCAAATATTATTAAACAATTGAATTTTTCTTTATTATGAATTTAATGTTTGGCCCTACAAATTTTTAAACTCGTTTAATCTTTCTTTTCTAGGCTTGACTTTCTTCATTTCCTTGAGTTCTCTTGAATATTTTTCTTTATTAAAACTAATCATATTAAGTTCTTTGTTAAAGAGGGAGCCTATCTATAATTTGCAATTTACACTCCACATCCCACACCTTGGTCTTCTATGTTCATAGCATGATGATGTTTACGAAGCCCCTTTTTTCATACAATGCATGCTATTCCAAGACTTCAGCTAGCCAAAGTTGTTCCATGTGGAAATCTCATTCTCATTCTTAAGCTTTCTGATCCCTCCATAAAACCCATCTGTCTCATTCCCCTCTTTCCTGTGGTCTTTTCTGTTGATAATTGTAGGTCTCCATCACGAACCAGAGGTGTAATGGTTAAATTCCAGCACTATAGTATCTGTGGCAGATATTGAAGGTTGTGATTAGCATTGCAAACTGATTTGGCCCCATTACATGTCAAAAGATCACAGCAAACTGAGGCAATTTAGGTAAAAGAGATACGGACCTATGTAACTCCCTTAATTTTTTCTGAAATTTGTAGAGAATTTTAATGGCCATTTGAACATAACACGGAAATCACAATTTCGTATTCCATTGCCATGCCCTTCAAAACACCCTAATAGCCTAATGAATTGTGCCATAGGTGCAAAAGCATGGACCCAAATAATCCTTAGGCAGAAGTTGGTAAGGTTAAAACAACTGAAATTGGGACCAACTATATAAATAAGTTTTTTATATCAGAAGTCGGTTACAAAATGGGTTCACTTGCTCACAAAATATTTTGCCTGCTTAAAATGAACTCATTTGTTTTAACATGCAAAATTTTAGCATTTCGTCAGACATATATTATGACATTTTGTGTTAAAATGAGTACCAATTCATCCATCATTTGAGATTACTTGAAGAGTTTTTTCGAAAGAAACTAGTTGAATGGTTTACCGTTTACCGCCCTGAACTAAAAGAATGGTAGGTAGAAAATTATTTTTAAGAAAAAATCCTAGTTGTTTAATTGTCCAAACACTTAACCCAATAAATTCTAAACCACATAAATTTTATTGATCATAATATTAAAAAAAATCCAAAACTAATACGCTGCCAAACACTAATTTCCATATCAAATCAGTGTTCAAATAACACAAAAATAAGATTTTTTCACCCCGGACAAATTGTGCTACCACTGCCTAAAAAAATTGTAAAATAAAATAAAAGAGTAAAAATAAGATACCGAATCGAAGCATGCTTAGAGCACTAGCATTAGCTTGGCCAAATGCATCTCTAAATTTTAGCCAATATCACACACTTTTACATTTGCCTATTTTATTTACATTCAATTCCCACATTGGATTAGCCATTTACTCTCTATATAATAATAAAATATTATTAAATTAATAATTTCTTTATTTAATTTATTTGTATCACATTTTATAATTTTTCCAATTGAATATTAATAATAATTATATTATAATTAAGTTAATATTAAAAAATTTATATTTTTAAAAATCATTTAATGTTAATAATAAAAAAATATTGATTAAACTCATATAAAATTCTATCTAAATTTCTTAATTACAAATTAAATAGTATTTTTATTGGAGTGAGAAACTAATATTTTAATATTTTCTTGAAGTGAGAAATTAATATTTTAATGTTTGGTGAATCAATAGTGATTCTCCATCTTTGACCAATTATTGTAGTAAAAGTCTATTTTATTTTAGACTTGGCTAATCCAATGTGGAGTATTTTTTATATTAATTATCTAAATTTTAACTAATTCTTCTATTTGACCAAGCCAATGTGGATGCCCATACTGGCTTTGAAAAAAGATGCATGGGTAGGGAGAGGGCAAGATCCGCACAGGTTTGCCATGTTGTGGGACATGTTCACACGGTGGGGGAGCAGCACAAGAGAGGAGGAGATTTCCACCGAGGAGGAGCGGCCCACAGGGAAGAGGAGATCCAAAAGTTCTAGGGGTGCATGAAAAATGGAATGGGTGGGTGAGGAAAAATAGGGAGATGGGGAACAGTAGATTGAAAGGTGGGTGGGAAGAGCAGATAGGAAGAGAGATGGGGGAGACCGCACGGAATTCTAAAAAAATGAAAAAATAATAACACGTATTCGTACGGTGCAGAAAAGATAAAGGGAGGCTGAGTAGATTTTCTCTTCTTTTCACCTTGACGCTCAGCTCCTTGTGCAACTGTCCAGGGTCCAGACCTGTGCTCCTTTGCAGATTGCAAACTTATTAAGCTCCAGATTGAAGTTTCATTCTCCGCAAAAGACAGACGACCACAAGAACCAGTTTCCGGCTTTTGCTCTTTTCAGTTTTCACTCGAGACTGTCTCCCACCCGCTTTGAGGCTCAACGTAGACTCTAAACGACCCTGGTTTTCTTTGCTCAATTTTCCCCCTCTGGGTGGCATTCCTCCGAGGGCATTTCTGAGGTAACTAACTATGCTTTCCCACTCCTATCCTCCGTTTTTATACATTTACTTTCTACTCTTTTTTGGTAGTGCTTGACGGTTATCGGATCTGTCCCTTTCTCGTTTATAAAAATTCTGTCGGGTTACCGAGAAAACTCAAGTAAAGAAAAAGTAATAATACTTGAGATTTTTTTGTTGTGTTGCAATGAAGTTTGATGGTGGACGATCCATTTAATTAGTAAGAGTAATGTTAGAGAGAAGTTATTATAATAGTGTATATTTTGTATTCATTATGTGACTTCTTTTATTTTTTTTCTTATTTTTTATCTCATAATTTTAATTTTAAGAGATAGATGGTTTGAATGAAACCACATATTGTGTACAAAAGTAGCTGCTACCAACAATAACTTCTCCCAAAAAATTTTCAATTGGTAAAGGTGATTGCTAACTTTAGCGTCGAACAAAAATAATTTTGAGATTAGGAAATGAAAACTCATTTTCGTTCTGTTTATTTCTCATTATTATAATTTTTTTACAAAATATAATAAATAATTTAATTTTTTTAAATTTTAAAATAATAAAAATATTAAAAAATAATATTCTAATAATATTTTATTTAATTCATCTAAACTATCTCAATTCAACTTGGTAGGTTAGGCAATAAGACAAAACATAAAATTTTCATCTCATCATTATAATTTTTTAAAATCTTCATATAAAATATAATAAATAATTCAACTTTTTCAAATCTTAAAACAATAATAATATTAAAAAAAATAATATTTTCAACTTTCATCTAAAACTAAAAATTATCATCTCTCTTCTCAAATTAGGGCAGGTTTGGAGGTAAAGACAAAATGTGATTTCTCATCTTTATCTCATCTCATTATTACAATTTTTTCAAATTTTCATACAAAATATAATAAACAATTCAACTTTTTTAAATTTTAATTTAATTTTTTAAAATTTTAAAACAATAATAATATTTTAAATTTTCATCTAAAACAAAAAATTATCATTTCACTACTAATCTCAAACGAGAATTTCTGCATGGGTTGATCCGTTCGATCTAGAATCCAAAATTTGAGTTGTTAAAAATTCGGATTTATACAGATTCCAGCCCGGATATGACCCGGGCTAACCCGGCCCAGGTTCAAAACCCGAGTTCCGGTCCGGAAATTCGAAATTCGAATGAACAGTCTTACCGTCGTTCCTTGTGTTTTCCCGTTCTTTCCACTTCGTCATCCCCTTCCTTCCGTCGGCCCGTAAGTTGCTTTTTTTTTTCTCCCTCCGTCGTTGTCCCCTTCCGTCGTCCCCTTGTACTTTATTTTTGTATAGCCCTAAGAGTTTCCAAGAAAGCAATATCAAATTCCAAAACGAATCCAGCCATGAAAGATGACACATACCTATATCCCTGCACGCCATGCTCTGTGATTTCCAAATTCCACAAGACTCAACCTTGATAACAGGCATTTGACCTCCGAATTAACATTAAAACATCACCCATTTGGAGGATGATTCTGAACGTTTCATGGGTATTGTTGGCATTGAATTCCTTGAAGCTCTCGACGCAATCACCGCACTGGAGAAGGAAAGCTGGAGCACTTTCTTGGAGAATCAAGGAGCTGCTACTTGTGAGAGCCATCATTGGTTTGCTTCTTTCTCTCAGTCTCTTTTTCTTCTTCTTCATGGGACTGTCCGACGAGGAACTGCCTCTAAATCTCTGTCTGGGGGGCTCTGGGAAGGGAAAGGAAGAAGAGAAGAAAATCTGTGTCTAAATCTCTGCTGCTTGGAGAAAGAATAGAAAAAAAAACTGACTTGTTACAGTATGGGATACCTTTGTAACCCCATTTTCTCCATAGAAAAGTGATCAACGATTTCTAAAAAATTAAGAATGAGAAAGATTCAGGCAACAGTACCGACATAGTTTCCCTACTTTCTTTGACCGACTCTCTATAATTAATGTACCTATCCGGTGTAGGAATGACTGTTGCTCTTCTTTCTTTTTCCAGCTTCTCTATAATTGGACCTCTCTGGTGAATGGTAATTACGCTTACAGAGAAGACGACTTCTTCCATGGCCTTTCATGGAGCTTCTTCATCTTTCTTAGACTCTTCTTCCATCCGTCCATGGAATCATGATGTATTCTTGAACTTTAGAGGTGAAGATGTTCGCCAAAAGTTTGTTTCTCATCTGTACCGTGGTTTGGATAACAGGAAAACCAACACTTACATAGACAAAAATCTTGAAAGAGGAGAGGAAATCTCAGCAGCACTTTTCAAAGCTATTGAAGATTCAAGGATTTCTATCGTTGTACTCTCTAAAAATTATGCAGAATCAAGATGGTGTTTGAACGAGCTATTGAAAATCCTCGATTGTAAAGAAGCGATGAAACAAATTGTTCTACCAGTTTTTTACGGTGTAGATCCATAGAAGTACGACATCAAAAAGGAGATTTTGGAAAATCACTTGATAAACTTGGAGATAAGCTCAAGGATAACGTAAAGATGTTGAAGTGGAAGGCAGCGTTAGAAGAAGTAGCCAACTTGTCCGGGTTCGAATTAGGGGACAGGTACTTGCTATGAGCTGTGCCTATATATGTATGTTTATTTATATGATGTTAAAAGAGATCTTTATGGGTGAAATCTAGACAAATCCAGGATCTGAGAGGGTGCAAATTGGTGAAGACATGGTGCCATACAAAACAATTTGATATTTTATCATTCTTTTCAACACTGAGTTTTATGCAAGCCTTAAATAAATTTGAAATCTTTTTTGGATTTGTTATCGATTAATTACCTCATTAATTTCACATAAAGTATATTGGAGAAACAGAAGAACTTGGAAAAAAATTACAAATCTAAATCCTCTCTCTGTTTTCTTTTATTAACTAAATCATATAATTCATGCATGCTTATACTTTGAGAAGTCTTTTAGACTTTTCTTCTCTTTGTATTGATAGGAACGAGTCAGAATTTATCCAAGAAATCATACAATGGGTGGACTCAAAAATAGTATACCATACACCTCTAAGTGTTGCCAAGCATCCAATTGGAAAAGAGGTTCGTGTACAAGACATGTATCAGCATTCAAATATTAGAAAGAATGATGATATATGCACAGTTATCTTTACCCTGTAATGTTTACCTAGTTATGTTTACTTGCTATAAGCTAGGAATTAGGGGCTGCTTTCTATATTGTTTTTGCACCAAGATGTGCCCTTTTCATAGGAGGTCCTAAAGATGGATTAGTACATGTTGTGAGACTGAAGTGGTTAGTTTGGAAAACTAGTTCCAAGTTCAGATTAGATTAATTTCCTAGTGCTTTTTAAAGTGGCTATACTTTCTAGTTTGAATTTTTGTTTATTAGATTTGAACGTCAGGGGTGCTTTAAGCCTGTAACTACAGTCCCAATAATTTTTAAAGGTAATTTTTAATGCCATCTTTGTTCTTGAAGTTCAAAACATATCTTTCACATGGTAATTTGTCATCTATTCTGTTAATAGCAAGCATCTTTGACTTTGTTCTTTGGTTGTGATTTACTCCTATGAAATCACCGCTTGTGCACAAAAGTTTAAACTGATGGCATTAAAAATATATTTTTAATTTTTAAAGGCAATTTTTAATGCTATCCTTGTTCTTGAAGTTCAAAACACATTTTTCACATGGTAATTTGTCATATATTCTGTTAATAGCAAGCACATTTGACCTTTGTTCTTTGGTTGTGATTTACTCCTGTGAAATCATCGCTTGTGTCTAAAAGTTTAAACTGATGGAAAAATGCGATTTAATCATTTATATTTATTCACTTTCCCTCGTGTGTGAGCCAGATCTCCTTCAATAAGTGGGCCAACTACATGGAATATTTAATTAATTGAGTAAAGTGTATAGTTAGGATTCGAATTCAAAAAATCTGCTCTAATAGAATTCAAAAAATCTGCTATAATATTATGTAAAATTACCACTTATTCCAAAAGTTTTAACTTATGGAAGAGATAGGTCTAATACTATGCGAAATCACCACTTGTTTTAACATCTCTAGACTTTTCTTTTTGTTTTGTAATCTCTGTCTGTGTCTATGACGGAACAGATCAGTGTCCAAATAGATAAGTTGAGTGGAAAGAAGTCTTTGATGCTGGCAGCGAGGGAGTTAACTATTATATGGGGATCTGGAGAAACTCCACAATACTGGGAATGGATTCCCTCGACTGAGTCACCGGTTCTACCCAAGTCTAGGTCTCTCTTCATCTCTCTGTTTGCTTGAGTACTGCATGCTTGTTTACCCTATTTGTTATTTATAGCAATGGTGTCTAAAATGTGCAGATTCTCGGAAGTAGCTCATCTTAGAAAGGTTTTTTGGCTTGACATAAAAGGCAGAATTGAGACAAAAATCCTTTCCCCAAAAACAAAGTATGGGGCATACTTTATCTACTCCATGGTGGATGGTTTCTATGGGTTTCACATCCCTGTGAAAGTGGCCATTTGGCAAACAAACGAGGTGGAAGGAGGTGATGTTTGCAATGCTTATTTGAATCCAAGACTGTGGTCAGGTACACAGGAACAACGATCAAATGAGGAATTATTACAAATTAAACGACAGGATGGTCGACTTCCAATCAAGAGAGAGGATATGTGGATGGAGATTGAGATTGGAGAATTCTTCACTGGCAGCCACGTTGATAATCCTGGCGAGGTCGAGATGTGCTTGAAGGAGGTTCAAGTCCTTCACGAGAAGTCTGGCCTTGTGGTCCATGGCATTGAGCTTCGGCCAAAATAAGAAATTAGTTAATTAGTAAAGAGATTGGTGCCTAGCTATTTTCCTTCTGAGCAAACGACATTTGCTGTGAGAGCTAGATTTGTGTGCATTATATTATCTTGTGCAACGCTTTGAGACTTTGGATTATTTATATATATATATATATGCATGCTTTGTGAATACGTCGCGTGCATGGTTTTGTGTTATGTATTGGGATTTTTAATTATTTTTTTACTACTTTGGTAATATAAACGACTATATTCTATAAGGGTGGAATTAGTACTTCATCTACTGTGCGTAGGAGCAAGCAAAGCATGCGCAGCAGTTTCTGAAATTTCGTTTGTTTTGAGTGAACATAGCTTGGCAAGGGCTGGATTCCTGGAATCCATGGTACCTACCATGTCAGCTGGCTTGGATCAAATCTAAGAAGTTCTGCAAATCCAACTTCCAATATTAAGAGCTGAATTATAAAAAATAGAGAAATATTTTAGCTACAGAGAGAGTACACAAATATAAACTCGGGCCACAAAGTCATGCGTTTTGATATGGCCCGTTAGATTGTAAAGTTAATTTTATTATAAAGTAAATTTAATGGATCACATGAAGCTTGGTGAATTTATTTTATGAAATTTTTTGAGTCTTAACATTTAAAAAAATATATCCATAAAATATAGCTGGTGCATCCAATGTATATATGTATGCACATGTTAAACTTTGTTATAACTTCCTAGAAGAAAAATGAGAGGAGAGACGGAAATGAATATCACCAAAACATTGTCGAAAGAATGCATCACCAATATAATTTCAGCACATCCCCTCTCGATGCATGTAGGTTGTCGTTGGTCTCTCAAGCCTTCGAAAGCATTGTAGCTTTGAAAATCTCATGTGGGAGAGGTTTTTACCACCGGATTATGAGCACATCATTTTGTTGTCGTCATCATCATTATTAACAACTTAACGATGTGTTTCGCACATTGGATATTAGGCTCAGTCACTTGCAACACAAAGAAGATGAGGGGGGTTCAAGGTCGAAGGGACACCTCCGATACCTAAATTAGTTTCTCGTTCTTTAGGAAGAGTTCTAGTAAGCAAGAGCATGGAAAGTAATTTTGACTTGGTACTCGGTATTTATATTGCCTGCTAAGGGGCCTTTGGTACCCCGCGTTAGAGGTGACTATCTTTTGTGTGGGCCTCCAAGCAGCCATCGTTGTTGTGGCGAGGCCTTCTCAAATCACATCCTTGTGGCAGGTCGGTGAGTGCAACCACATTCCACATGCTTTGTCAGGGATAGGGGTAGTGTAGCACACATTGTTAGGGACAGGGCACTTCACAGTGATCCCTATCTGCGTTTTTGAATCTTTACATAAGGGTGGCATGACCCTATCATTACGTGCTTGTGCAGGGCGGTGTCAGAAATGTCGGCATTCCATCATTCCACATCTACTTCCTTCTTGAGTGGCCTGTGCCTCTTTCCCCTTTCTCTGACTTGTGGGTCGACTACACTTTGTCACTGGGCCTCCCGGGTAAGTTGGGCCTGGCCTTGTAGGGGATGTAAATGCCCCTTCCAATCATTTCCCTCATCCTTGAACATGTTGCGCAAGAAGAATTTTATTTTCATCTTTGTGACAATCCAATCCTCATCGGCAACAGTAACATGGTGATCAGCAAAAGACAACCTACTTATCGTTACTGATTATGTTTAGTTGATATGAGCTAGGAAGTGCTACTGTTATATATTCTGTTTTTTTCTACATGCAATAACTACCCTTTTCCTTAGAGTTTCTCGTTAAGACAAATATAAATGATTAAATCTATATTTTTCAATCATTTTAAGATTTTAGAATAAATGGTGATTATATATGGTATTAGACTAGAGATTTTGTGTTCACTCTACACTTCACCCAATTAATTAAATAATCCACGTGTTAAGCATACTTAGGAGTCTGGCTACATGTGATGAGAGTGTTAAAACTTGAGATAATTGGTTAAATTTATCTATTTTCATCAGTTTAAACTTTTGAAACAAGTAATGATTTCATAATACTTGGATCGATTAGCTTGTTGAGAAACTTAAAGTGGTTATTTCTAGAAAACATCGTTTCAAGTTGGTAAAATTATACCTTCTCTGAGAAAGATTGATTTCCTTAGTGCTTATTTAAGTCACTATTCTTGCTGGCTCGATCTTTCTTGGTTTGAGACTCCTTTCTAGAAAGTTTTGTTTATTAGGTTTGAAACTTTGAATGTGAGAGGTGCTGCAAATGCAATCCCATAATTGTGATGCCCCATTATGATAAGAACAAGTAGTGGATGAGATTTTACATTGTTTGAGAATAAGAAATTCCTTGCTCTTTATAATGTTTAATGAGGTTACAATTATATAATTGACTAATCATTTTAGAGTGTAGGTCATATGGTTTAGGCCTTTGGTTGGGACGTTACAAATAGTATTATAGCCTATCCCAATTAGAAATGTGGGACTTGAGTCGTGCCTTCTACACAAGACTGGCTTGGCGAGGACGTAGGGAATATAAGGGAGGAGATTGTAATATACTATTATGATAAGTATAAGTAGTGTATGGGATCCTACATTGTTTTGGGAATGAGAAGTTTTTACTTTTTATAATATTTCAATGAGGCTCCAATTATATCATTAACTAGTTCTTTTAGAGTATATAGGCTATGTGGCTTAGGTCTTTCATTGGGACATTACAATAATTGTACCTGTAATTTTAACGCCATCTTTGTTCTTGAAGTTCCAAACATATTTTTCTCATGGTAGCTTTTCGTATGTTCCAACAATAGCAAACACATTTGGTTGGGATCATATTTCATGAACTTGAGGTTAAAGTGTCACTTCTGTTGAACTGCAGTTTTATAACTTTATGATTTAATAATGGATTTCTTTGCTTTGTTCTGTCCCTACGTACTCTCCTTTTGGTGGTTTGTTAATTAGAATGGTGTTTGAACAGAGTTTTCAGATAGACAAATTGAGTGGGAAGAAATGCATGATGCTGGCAGCGAGGGAGTTAAATATAACATGGGGAGCTGAAGACATCACTTCACTTTAGTAGAAATGGAGTTCTTCAACTGAGTCGCCTGTTATACCCCAGCCTAGGTTTCTTTCTCTTCATGCATCTCTCTGTTAGCACGAGTGCATGCAGGCATTCTTGTTTACCCTTTTTAATAGCAATGGTTGGTAATAATCTTGGAGTATATATAATATTGTGCAGATTCTCGGAGGTGGCTTGTCTTTACAAACAATATTGTTGGCTTGACATAAGAGGCAAAATTGAGACAAAAATCCTTACCCAAACACAAAATATGGGGCATACTTTATTTACACCATGGGGGATGGTTTCTATGGGTTTCACCTCCCAGTGGTAGTATTCATTAACTCTGAAAATGGGGTGGAAGGAAGTGATGCTACCAATGCTTGCTTGCAGACAAGAATGTCCTCGGATACACATTTTGATCAACGACTGGACGACGAATTATTACCACTTAACACAGAGGATGGGCAACTTCAAATCAAGAGAGATGATATCATGTGGATGGAGATTGAGATTGGGGAATTCTTTTGTGGCCAAGTTGACAGCATGGTCGAGATGTGCTTGAAGGAGGTTGAATTCCTTCACTGCAAGTCTGGCCTTGTGGTCCAAGGCATTGAGCTTCGGCCAAAAGAAGGAAGTTAGTAAGAGATTGGTACCTATTTTCTTTCTGGGGAAGGGGAAGGGCCCTTTGTTGTGAGACCTAGATTGCGTGCTTTATGAGCAAGTTTTGAGACTTTCGATTAAATGTGATTGTTGTGATATGACACAGATGTGATTATTTCTAGGAGCTGTCAAAACATAGAATGTAACCTGAAATATTTCACTTTCCTCTCATCAGGTGGAGCCATGGAGAGGAGATAGCTCTAGCTTTGAATGTTGTTTGGTTGGGTTTGCTCTTTACAGCTCTATTTTTGTAGGCATAGTAATAAAGTTTCGTCTTTACATCATTTCATATGTCCAAAGAAGAGCAACGATCTATTACTTTGGCAATTAACCTTGGAACTATTAGAGATGATATTCAGAGGCTTATATTAGCAATTAGAGCATCTAGCAGGAACTGCTGCACCGATTGATGGGGATACCAGTTATGATCCCTGGTGAGGTTATTACAGAGAAAGCTTTGGAGTATCTACTGGATGTTAGAAGCAAAGGTGCTGTTATAACTGGAGCCTTTGATACTTCTCTATCTTCTAAAGTAGTTTGCAATGTGTAGTTCATTACTTTGTAGAAGTGCATCTAGCTGCCAAATCCTTGCTTCAGCTTTAGGTAGTGGCAGGGCACATGAAGCCGGGAGTACTCTTGTAGCTTTAATGCACATGCCCGCCACTGGGACTAGCAACCACCACCACTGTAAGCCTATAACTTTTTCCATTAAATATTTGGGAGAGAGTTGGAGGATGGCTTTCCTTTCCCCTTTGAATATTGGCCATGATTTTTACAGCATCATCCAAGATACTAACCAGAAATTAGGTAAATGAAGTCTGCCAGAAACTTTGTTACATGAGAGGTACTTGTCACTCATGTGCTTCATATTTCAGCTACTTTATGACAAGGCTTCACTTTGTTGGGATATATTTATCGAGGGATGTTTGCAGCGATGAAGTCTTACGTTATTCTTTATTCTTCCCCTTGAAGTAAAATGAATATTGTTTTCATATTCGTTTAATGGAAGATTTGTAATTTTCATTCACTACATTTCCATTCTGTTTCGTTCTAAATTCCAGCCTTTGACTGCAATTTTGCGTCTTGGACTATATTCCGTCTTTTATTGTTTTAATGGCAGATTTGTAATTGTCTCGAGTTTGGATGCCATTTTTATAAATTCTAAATCTGGATGACATTCTTGTAATTTTAAAATCAAAAAGCCATTTATATAATTTTAATTTTTTCGGAACATTAAATATTTCTCCTCATTCTCTCTCTCTCTTTAAAAAATCTCATTATTTTTATTAATTTCTCAACTCTTATATATATATATATATTTATTGTCTAAAAATTGCATAAAAATTGTCTACATGCTCATATAACAAACAAATACATAAATAACAAAATGAAAACAAAAACTGTTCTAAAAAACAACTCCTTAATTACTCAAAAATTTATAATAATCTTGTTGGAATATAGCCTCACGGATTGAACAAATAGAATTAAAATCTGAAGCTATACGTGTTAAACTGGAAGAAGAGAAGAAGAGTTAGTTATTATAGTTAGTCTGTTATTTTTGTTATTTCTTATTTTTTTCTTGTATAAATATAGTTCAAGCATTCTGTAATCATTAATTCAATTCATTCATAAAAGTATTTCCAGTTCAACTTCTTTATTTCCGTCTCCTCTCACAAATCCAAACCTCAATTCGCGTGAAACTTGACACATACATTGTTTAGAAAATTCTTTAATAATATTTAAATTTCTATGAAAATTCAAAACATGATCTCAAAACTTCTTAAAATAATTAAATTCTTCATGAAAATTAAAGTTTGGCCCAACAATTTCTAAAACTTATGGCATGCAATAATTACTGTTTGAGGAATTCTATATATCAATCACTATTCATTTTCACATCCGGTTATTATTTTTTTCTTTATATGATGTTTTTTATATGAAGTGTAGGATAGTTAAGAGTGACTGAGAAGATTTGTTCTCATCGTTTATTCTCCTTTTGAGTCTCTTTCAGAGAGAGAGAGAGATATGTGAACACGTTGACACTTTAATAACTTCCGAGAGAAGGTAAATAACTGGAGAGAACGGAAATGATATCACCAGAACACTGCCGGATTTTTGTTTGTTCTCCTTTTGAGTCACTTTCAAGCTTTTTCTGGTTCTCTTTCTGCTCTCATTTTACTACTTCTCGTTGGGTTCTTTCGACTAATGTTGCACACGTTGAACCTGTAATAACTTCCGAGAGATGGAGAAGAACAGGAGAGAACTGGTTGTGGATATTACCGGAACATTTTTCAAACTTTTAAATAAAAAATAAAAATAATTCTAATTTTCAAATAAAAATAATATTATAAAACTATATTATAATAATATTTTAATTTTATAATATTTTTTATTTAATTATTTTTTTCATTTTTAAAATTTAAAAAATACTCAACTTAAACTATCTCAATACTATTTATAAACTATCATTCTATTATTATATATATACACTGGTTTTCGCTAATTATTTTGATATATTATTTTTTTATATATATATTTTTAACATTTTAAAATATTTTTTTAAGAAAAAATTCACAACACGATGAAAACACGATTCCTTACTCACAAAGTATAAAAACAAAACAAAAAAATGTCACTCCGAGCGGGAGGACTAGCATTATCCTATATATAGAGAGAGAGATTATATATATTTGTAGTTTTGCACACGTTGAACCTGTAATAACTTCCGAGAGAAGAAAATAGCAGGAGAGAACGAAATGGATATCACCAAAACACTGCCGGATTATTGTTTATTCTCCTTTCGTTGAACCTGTAATAACTTCCGAGAGAAGGAGAAGGAGAAGGAGAAGGAGAAGACCAGGAGAGAACGGTTATGGATATCACCAGAACACTGCCGGAAGAATGCATCGCCAACATAATTTCCGGCACATCCCCTCGGGACGCATGTAGGTTGTCGCTGGTCTCCCGTGCCTTCGAATCCGCTGCAACTTCGAATCTGGTGTGGGAGAGGTTTCTGCCACCTGATTATCAAGAGATCATTTCATCGTCGTCATCGTCGTCCTCATCCTTGAACATGTTGACCAAGAAGAATCTTTATTTCCATCTTTGCGACAATCCAATTCTGATCGGAAACAGTAACAACATGGTAATCAGCAAAAACACAACCAAGTTATCTTTACCCTGTCATGTCTACCTAGTTTTGTTTACTTGCTATAAGCTAGGAATTCAGGGCTATTTTTCTATATTGTTTTTGCTTCAAGATATACCGTTGTCATTGGAGTTCCTAAAGATGGATTAGTACATGTTTTGAGACTGAAATGATTATTTTGGAAACTTGTTCCGAGTTCAGATAGATTAATTTCCAAGTGCTTTTTAATTAAAGTGGCTATACTTTCTGGCTTGAATTCTTGTTTGTTAGATTTGAACGTGACAGGTGCCTTAAGTCTGTAACTGCAGTCCAATAATTTTTAATGGTAATTTTTATGCTATCTTTGTTCTTTAAGTTCAAAACTCATTTTTCACATGGTAATTTGTCATATGTTCTGATAATAGCAACCATCTTTGACCCTTGTTCTTTGGTTCTGATATATTCCTGTGAAATCACCACCTGTGTCTAAAAGCTTAAGCTGATGGGAATATGTAGATTGAACGTATATTTATACTTGTCTTCACACTCTCCCTCACTTAACCTCAGAACCCTCTGCTCTAATACTGTATGAAATCACTACTTGATTTGACAACTCTAGACTTTTCTTCTTGTTTTGTAATCTCTTTGTCTTTGTCAATGATTGAACAGAGTTTCCAAATAGATAAACTGAGTGGGAAGAAATGTTTGATGCTGGCTGCGAGGGAGTTAAGTATAATATGGGGATCTGGAGACACTCCACATTACTGGGAATGGATTTCCTCAACTCAGTCACCGGTTCTACCCAAGTCTAGGTCTCTCTTCATCTCTCTGTTTTCTTGAGTACTGCATGCTTGTGTACCCTTTCTTGTTATTTATAGCAATGGTCTGTATAATGTGCAGATTCTCGGAAGTAGCTCATCTTAGAAGTGTTTGTTGGCTTGACATAAAAGGCAGAATTGAGACAAAAATCCTTTCCCCAAAAACTAAATATGGGGTATACTTTATCTACTCCATGGTGGATGGTTTCTATGGGTTTAACCTCCCTGTGAAAGTATCCATTAGAATGGAAAACGAGGTGGAAGGAGGTGATGCTACCAATGCTTATTTGAATCCAAGAAGGCGGTCGGGTACACAGGAGTATATATTTTAATATTATTTTAAAATAGAATTTAAAAAATTTAAATTATTTATTTTATTTTGTATTAAAATTTAGAAAAGTTGTAATGAGTAGATGATATAAGATTAGATGAGTTGAGATGAATTATGAAAACAAACGAGATCCCTATGTTTAAGGGTCGTTCTAGACCGACCGCTTGGGGCTCCCACTGGGAGCTCCTGCTAATGTGTTTTTTTTTTATCATTTTTTACATATATTTTTTAATATTTTAAAATATTTTTAAAAAATAAAAAAAAAATCACATCATTATTAAAAAGTATTTTTTAATCAAAAAATAAAAAAATAAAATAAAAAACAAAAAAATAAATCCCAACGGGAGATCTTAACGGGAAGACTAGTATTTCCCTATGTTTAAATGGTGAGAATTGTTGAGAAAAATTATGAATAGTAATAAAAAAAATTAAATTAAATAATAATAAATATTCTAAAAATACATAAATAATTCTTTCGTATCCGAACCTAGCTGTACGGAAAGTGTAATATATTGCCAAACAATCGCATCAGTAATTTTTTTTCACCGGATCTCATTTCTGGCCCCTTTCCTTTCCACTTCGTCATCCCCTTCCTTCCGTCGGCCGGTTTGTTACTCTCCTTTTTGTCCGTCGTTGTCCCCTTGTACTTTATTTTTGTACAGCCCTGAGAGTTTCCAAGAAAGCAATACTAAATTCTAAACGAATCCAACCATGAGAGACGACACATACCTATCTCCCTGCTCGCCATGCTCTGTGATATCCAAATTCCACAAGACTCAACTTGATAACAGGCATTTGACCTCCGAATTTAACATTAAAACATCACCCATTTGGAGGATGATTCTGAACGTTTCATGGGTATTGTTGGCATTGAATTCCTGGAAGCTCTCGACGCAATCACCGCACTGGAGAAGGAAAGCTGGAGCGCTTTCTTGTGAGAATCAAGGAGCTGCTGCTTGTGAGAACCGTAGGAGAGAAGAATGGGCTTGAACAAAGGATTCGGTGGGAATCAAGGAGCTGCTGCTTATGAGAGCCATTATTAGTTTGCTTCTTTCTCTCAGTCTCTTTTTCATCTTCTTCATGGGACTGGGCAACGAGGGACTGCCTCTTAGTCTCTGTCTGGGGGGCTCTGGGAAGGGAAAGGAAGAAGAGGGTCTGGGGCGCGGCGAAAAAAAAAAAAAAAAATTGACTTGTTACAGAACCACTTCAATTTATGGGATACCTTTGTAACCCCATTTTCTCCGTAGAAAAGTGAATGAGAAAGAAGTCCTTCAGGCAACAGTACCAGACATAGTTTCCCTACTTTCTTTGACCGACCCTCTATAATTTATGTACCTATCCGGTGTAGGAATGACTGCTGCTCTTCTTTCTTTTTCCAACTTCTCTATAATTGGACATCTCTGGTAAATGGTAATTACGCTTACAGAGAGGATGACTTCTTCCATGGCCTTTCATGGAGCTTCTTCCTCTTCCTTAGACTCTTCTTCTTCCATCCGTCCATGGAATCATGATGTATTCTTGAGCTTTAGAGGTGAAGATGTTCGCCAAAAGTTTGTTTCTCATCTGTACCATGGTTTGGATAAAAGGAAAATCAACACTTACATAGACAAAAATCTCGAAAGAGGAGAGGAAATCTCAGCAGCACTTTTCAAAGCTATTGAAGAATCAAGGATTTCTGTCGTTGTACTCTCTAAAAATTATGCAGATTCAAGATGGTGTTTGAACGAGCTATTGAAAATCCTCGATTGTAAAGAAGCGATGAAACAAATTGTTCTACCAATTTTTTACGGCGTTGATCCATCAGAAGTACGACATCAAAAAGGGGATTTTGGAAAATCATTTGATAAACTTGGAGATCAGCTCAAGGATAACGTAAAGATGTTGAAGTGGAAAGCAGCTTTAGAAGAGGTAGCCAACTTGTCCGGGTTCGAATTAGGGAGCAGGTACTTGCTATGAGCTGTGCCTATATATATATATATATATATGTTTATATATGAAGTCAAAAGAGAACTTTATGGGTAAAATCTTGACAAATCCAGGATCTGAGAGGGTGTAAATTGGTGAAGATATGGTGCCATACAAAACAATTTGATATTTGATCATTCTTTTCGACACTGAGTTTTATGCAAGCCTTAAATAAATTTGAAATCTTTTTTGGATTTGTTATCGATTAATTACCTCATTAATTTCACACAAAGTATATTGGAGAAACAGAAGAACATGGAAAAAAATACAAATCTAAATCTTCTCTCTGTTTTCTTTTATTAACTAAATTATATAATTCATGCATGCTTATACTTTGAGAAGTCTTTTAGACTTTTCTTCTCTTTGTATTGATAGGAATGAGTCAGAATTTATCCAAGAAATCATTCAATGGGTGGACTCAAGAATCGTATACCATACACCTCTAAGTGTTGCAGAGTATCCAATGGGAAAAGAGGTTCGCGTACAAGACATTTATCGGCATTCAAATATTAGAAAGAATGATGATATATGCACAGTTATCTTTACCCTGTCATGTTTACCTAGTTATGTTTACTTGCTATAAGCTTGGAATTAGGTGCTGTTTTTCTATATTGTTTTTGCTCCAAGATATGCCCTTTTCACATGTTGTGAGACTGAAATGGTTAGTTTGGAAAACTTGTTCGAAGTTCAGATAGATTAATTTCCTAGTTTCTTTTAAAGTGGCTATACTTTCTGGTTTGAATTTTTGTTTATTAGATTTGAACGTCAGAGGTGCTTTAAGCCTGTAACTACAGTCCCAATAATTTTTAAAGGTACATTTTCATGCTATCTTTGTTCTTGAAGTTCAAAACATATTTTTCACATGGGAATTTGTCGTATATTCTGTTAATAGCAAGCACCTTTGACCTTTGTTCTTTGGTTGTGGTTTACTCCTGTGAAATCATTGCTTGTGCACAAAAGTTTAAACTGATGGCATTAAAAATATATTTTTAATTTTTGAAGGTCATTTTTTATGCTATCTTTGTTCTTGAAGTTCAATACATATTTTTCACATGGTAATTTGTCATATATTCTGTTAATAGCAAGCACCTTTGAACTTTGTTTATTGGTTGTGATTTACTCCTGTGAAATCATCGCTTGTGTCTAAAAGTTTAAAATGATGGAAGAATACAGATTTAATCATTTATACTTGTTCACTTTCCCTCACGTGTGAGCCAGATCTCCTTCTGTAAGTTGGCCAACTACGTGGAATATTTAATTAATTGAGTAAAGTGTATAGTCGGGATTCGAATTCAAAAAATCTTCTCTAATACTACGTGAAATTACCACATATTGCAAAAGTTTAAACTGATGAAAGGAGGTAGGTCTAATACTATGTGAAATCACCACTTGTCTTAACATCTCTAGACTTTTCTTTTTGTTTTGTAATCTCTGTCTGTGTCTATGACTGAACAGATCAGTGTCCAAATAGATGAATTGAGTGGAAAGAAATCTTTGATGCTGGCAGCGAGGGAGTTAACTATTATATGGGGATCTGGAGAAACTCCACAATACTGGGAATGGATTCCCTCAACTGAGTCACCGGTTCTACCCAAGTCTAGGTCTCTCTTCATCTCTCTGTTTGCTTGAGTACTGCATGCTTGTTTACCCTATTTGTTATTTATAGCAATGGTGTCTAAAATGTGCAGATTCTCGGAAGTAGCTCATCTTAGAAAGGTTTCTTGGCTTGACATAAAAGGCAGAATTGAGACAAAAATCCTTTCCCCAAAAACAAAGTATGGGGCATACTTTATCTACTCCATGGTGGATGGTTTCTATGGGTTTCACAACCCTGTGAAAGTATCCATTAGACTGGAAAACGAGGTGGAAGGAGGTGATGCTATCAATGCTTATTTGAATCCAAGACTGTGGTCGGGTACACAGGAACAACTATCAAATGAGGAATTATTACAAATTAAACGACAGGATGGTCGACTTCCAATCAAGAGAGAGGATATGTGGATGGAGATTGAGATTGGAGAATTCTTCACTGGCAGCCACATTGATAATCATGGCGAGGTCGAGATGTGCTTGAAGGAGGTTCAAGTCCTTCACGAGAAGTCTGGCCTTGTGGTCCATGGCATTGAGCTTAGGCCAAAATAAGAAATTAGTTAATTAGTAAAGAGATTGGTGCCTAGCTATTTTCCTTCTGAGCAAACGACATTTGCTGTGAGACCTGGATTTGTGTGCATTATATTATGAGCAACGTTTTGATGAGACTTTGGATTATATATATGCCTGCTTTGTGAATAAAAACGACTGTATTCTATTAAGGGTGGAATTAGTACTTCATCTACTGTACGTAGGAGCAAGCAAAGCATGCGCAGCAGTTTTTGAAATTTCGTTTGTTAGGAGTGAACATAGCCTGGCAAGGGGTGGAATCCATGGTACCTACCATGTCAGCTGGCTTGGATCAAATCTAAGAAGATTTGCAAATCCAACTTCCAATATTAAGAGCTGAATTATAATAAATAGAGAAATATTTTAGCTACAAAGAGATTACACAAATGTAAACTCGGGCTACAAAGTTATGCGTTTAGATGTGGTCTATTAAGTTAATTTTATTATAAAGTAAATCTAATGAATCACATGAAGTTTTGTGAATTTACTTTTATGTAATTTTTTGAGCCTATAACATTTTTAAAAAGATAGCCGATTGGTGCATTCAATGTATATATGCATGCACATGTTGAACTTTGTTACAACTTCAGAGAAGGAAAGAAGAGGAGATACGGAAATGGATATCGCCAAAACACTGCTGGAAGAATGGATCGCCAACATAATTTCTAGTACATCTCCTCTCGATGCATGTAGGTTGTCGTTGGTCTCTCGAGCCTTCGAAAGCACTACAGCTTTGAAAATCTTGTGTGGGAGAGGTTTTTACCACCGAAATATGAGCACATCCTTTTGTTGTCGTCATCGTCATTGTTAACGACGTGTTTCGCACATCAGATACTAGATTCAGTCACCTGCAATACAAAGAAGATGAGAGGGTGGAAGGGACACATGCAATGCCTAAGTTAGTTTCTCATTCTTTATAGAGACTTCTAGTAAGCAAGAGCATGGAGAGAAATTCTGACCTGGTATTCAACATTTATACTACCTACTAAGGGGCCTTTGGTACCCCGCTTTAGATGTGACTACCTTTTGTGTGGCTCTTCACGCCGCTGTCGTTGTTGTGGCATGGCCTTCCTAAGTCACATCCTTGTGGCAGGTTGGTGAGTGAGGCCACATTCCGCACGCTTTGTCAAGAACAAGGGTAGTGTAGCACACATTGATAGGGACAGGACACTCCACAATGATCTCTACCTACGTTTTTGTGTCTTTACATAAGGGCAACGTGACCCTATCATTACGTGCGTGTGCAAGGCGATGTCAGAAATGCCGGCACTCCATAATTCCACGTCTACTTCCTTCCTGAGTGGGCCCTGTGCCTCTTTCCCTTTTCTCTGACTTGTGGGCCGACTATAGTGATCAGCAAATGGACATAACTTACTTATCGTTACTGGTTATTTTTAGTTTATATGAGCTAGGAAGTGCTACTGTTATATATTTTGTTTTTTCTCCATGCAATAACTACCATTTCCTCCAAGTTTCTCGTTAAGATATATATAAATGATTAAATCTATATTTTTCAATCAGTTTAAACTTTTAGAACAAATGATAATTATATATGGTATTAGACTAGAGGTCTTGCATTCACTCTACACTTCACCCAATTAATTAAATAGTCCACGTGTTAAGTCTACTTATTGAAGGAGAATCTGTCTCATATGTGATGAGAGTGTTAAAACTTAAGATAATTGGTTAAATCTATCTGTTCCCATCATTTTAAACTTTTGAGACAAGTAATGATTTCACAGTACTTGGATCGATTAGCTTGTTGAGAAGCTTAAAATGGTTATTTCTAGAAAACATTGTTTCTAGTTGGTAAACCTTCTCTGAGAAAGATTGATTTCCTTAGTACTTATTGAAGTCACTATTCTTGCTGGCACGATCTTTCTTGGTTTGATACTCCTTTCTAGAAAGTTTTGTTTATTAGGTTTGAAACTTTGAATGTGAAAGGTGCTGCAAATGTAATTCCATAATTACGATGCCCCATTATGATAAGAATAGGTGGTCTATGAGATTCTACATTGTTTGAGAATGAGAAATTCTTACTCTTTATAATGTTCAATGAGGTTCCAATTGTATAATTGACTAGTCATTTTAAAGTATAAGTCATGTGGTTTAGGCCTTTTGTTGGGATGTTACAAAGGGTATTATAGCCTATCCCAACTAGAAATGTGAGACTTGAGTCGTGCCATCTACACCGGATTGGCTCAACGAGGACGTAGGAAATATGAGGGAGGAGATTGTGATATACTATTCTAATAATGATAAGTGGTGTATGGGATCCCACATTGCTTTGGGAATGAGAAGTTTTTACTCTTTATAATGTTCCGATGAAACTCCAATTATATAACTAGTCCTTTTAAAGTATAGGGGCTTAGGTCTTTCATTGGGACGTTACAATCATTATACCTGTGATTTTAATTAATGCCATCTTTGTTCTTGAAGTTCCAAACATATTTTTCTCATGGTAGCTTTTCGTATGTTCCAACAATAGCAAACACATTTGGATGGGATCATATTTCATGAACTTGAGGTTAAATTGTCACTTCTGTTGAACTGCAGTTTATAATTTTCATGATTTACCTCCGAATTTCTTTGCTTTGTTCTGTCCTTACGTACTCTCCTTTTGGTGGTTTGTACAATAATTAGAATCGGTTTTCAGATAGACAAATTGAGTGGGAAGAAATGCATGATGCTGGTAGCGAGGGAGTTAAATATAACATGTGGAGCTGAAGACATCACTTCACTTTACTAGAAATGGAGTTCTTCAACTTAGTCGCCGGTTATACCCAAACCCAGGTTTCTTTCTCTTCATGCATCTCTCTGTTTGCACTCGTGCATGCATGCATTCTTGTTTACCCTTTTTTATAGCAGTGGTTGGTAATAATCTTGGAGTATATATAATATTGTGCAGATTCTTAGAGGTGGCTTGTCTTTACAGACAATATTTTTGGCTTGACATAAGAGGTAGAATTGAGACAAAACTCCTTTCCCCAAAAACAAAATATGGGGCATACTTTATTTACACCATGGGGGATGGTTTCTATGGGTTTCACCTCCCAGTGGTAGTGTTCATTAAGTCTGAAAATGGGTTGGAAGGAAGTGATGCTACCAATGCTTACTTGCAAACAAAAATGTTGTCGGATACACATTATGATCAAATACCAGACGACGAATTATTACCACTTAACATAGAGGATGGGCATTTTCCAATCAAGAGAGATGATATCATGTGGATGGAGATTGAGATTGGGGAATTCTTTCGTGGCCAAGTTGACGGCGTAGTCAGGATGTGCTTGAAGGAGGTTGAATTCCTTCACTGCAAGTCTGGCCTTGTGGTCCATGGCATTGAGCTTCGGCCAAAAGAAGGAAGTTAGTAAGAGATTGGTAAGAGTCTAGCCTTTGTTGTGAGACCTAGATTGTGTGCTTTATGAGCAAGTTGTGAGACTTTGGATTATAAGTGATTATTGTGATATGACACAGATGTGATTAATCTTTCACAATTTTTTTAGTTTCATGATTTGTGTATCCATAACCTAGAGGGACAGAGAGCAAATTAAATCGAAACAGTTTTGAGGTGACAATCTCTAGGGTTTCTTGGAAAGCCTATCAGGTTGGATCAAAACATTATTTCTGGGTGAAGAATCTGTTTTCTGCAGATGTCAAAGTTCAAAATGAGTAGCCTAGGAGCTGTCAAAACATAGAATCTAACGTGAAATGCTTCACCTTCCTCTCATCAGGTGGAGAGGAGATAGCTCTAGCTTTTAATCCTGTTTGGTTGGGTTTGCTCTTTACAGCTCTATTTTTGTAGGTTTACCAATATCCTTTCATATGTCCAAAGAGGACCAACGATGAGTTTTGAAACAGGCTATAGGAAGACCATATGTCAGTTTCCTTTGGCCTTCAATATCTACTTGAGAAGAATTGTAACACCCGCTTTCCTTAGACTAGGAAATGTCACTTGTTATCATAAAAATAGTCAGACAAAAAAATTGCATAATTTAATAAAATAAACATTTATTTCATAAAAAGATTTTTTTTTTTTTGTAAAATACTGTTTTTCCTTTCAAAAAATCTGTAGAATATCTCGACGTGAGCTTTGATACCAAATTGTAACACCCCATCCCTAGGGCTAGGGATGGAAGTAATTCCGCGAACCCTAATCATCTCAGGATGGAAGGCACAGACATGTTCTAACAGAAACAAATGCAAGACCGTTCTTTTTTTTTTTTTGGCTAAGAACATATAGAAGTATATTCAAAACAGAATATAGAAACTCACTAAAATCACCAACAATTCTCTTTTTATGTGCCAGCAGACAAGCAAAATTCATACAAATTGGGAAATCATGCACGTATGTAAAGAGGAAAATCTGTTGGCCTTGCATTCAATATTATATAGTAAACTACAAGATTTTCTTTTGTGTTTCTGATACAGTCCAGACACCAAGCTTACAACAACATAGCATAATCCCCAACCTGACCTGTTCTATTGCATCTTTCTCACAAAAATCCCCCCTCTTTGGAAACCAAGAATCCACCAATGCAAGGCAACATAAGACAAGATACAACGTGGCCAATCCCCCAAAAAAGGGGAAAAAGAAAGAAAAAAGAAGCAAACAATAAAAACTATCTGGACCAACCCTTGGGATTGTAAGTACTATTTTAAGATTGACCAAGCCCATTCAACCTTTGACCACTGTGCTGATTATATTTTGGCTTCCTACTGTACATCTCCTTTTCGGGGAGCTCTAGCTTGCTTCTTTGCAGGTCGACCAACAGGGTCCTCAAAGTAAGGAGGCAGCCCTGGTCGAGTAAGCTGCAAGTCTGGACAGTCATCTGGACCTGCCAAAGCCAAGGGACTCGCTGCAGAAGAAACAAAAAACAAAAAAGGGTTATTGTTCTTAGTTTGGAATTGTTTTCTTTTTCCATGCACCAAGATGTCATCACTAAGGTAGGAGCCAAAGATGAAAGGTTCCATTCAAAGAAATCTCTTATGGTCAATTATTCCTCTGCTGGAGTTCCCTGCAGATTCAGCCGTCAGTACTCTAGACTAAATCCATAGGAAAAAAGATGATATAACAGGCAGTAAAACCATTTTCATTTGGGATTTACAAGTTAGTTCGAGCATCAGACTTGCCGCCATCACTTGATGAGTCTGAAGTAACCAGCAAGTCAGCAACTGATATATAATAGGAGACACCCAGAGCATAGGTATGATTTTCCATAGTGGATAAAGGAATCGATGGACAAAAAAAGATCCGTAATGAAAACATAAATGGAAAGATGATAAAACGAAGCAGTCATATGTTGTAAGCAAACTCGAAAAAGCCCAAAGTGAAAGAACATAAAAATGTAAATATGCCAAAAATAAAGAACCCAAGAACATGTCTTGGAAGAATTAGAGAACTCCTTTGCAAAAATTCTATTAAAGTCTCTCCTCCAATCAAAGCAAACAAACTATTACTCAAATGACATCTCCTTTCTTGTAAAAACAAGGTAGAGGATTATATCAGTTCAAGTCCATCATGTGTGTAACTTACTAATGAGAAATAAGTGCCCTATCCAAACCTACGGACTTCTTGCTTAACATCCCTCTCATCAAAGAAGTTTCCAACTTTTGCAGGCAGGCACCCCTGAAACGAGTCTATCTAATAGAGGAAAAATAACTTTCAGGTATTGTACTTTTGAAATACCACTATCGGGAGAACCCCATGATATGAAGAGAATAACTCCTCAAGTATAAATCGGAGCTTCATTGTAACTTATAGAAAGGGTAATTTTTACAAAGATAGGCCTTGCTTGGTTTACTTAGGCTTCTAAAATTTCTCAAAAACATTTTTTAACTTCAATCCAAACATCTTTCAATCTCAAAAACATTTCCTATTTCAACATTTTATCCAATCATTTGCCTAGATTTCAGTGGAAAGTCATAAACATAAGAACCAAAACAAAAATACCCTAAAACATTATATTCAAACAACTTTTCAACTCCACCCATTCACTTTGAAAATCCCAATACAAAACATATTTTTTAAAAAAATCAAATTTTCCAGTCTACCTTCACAAAACCCAATGAAAGACATCTAAAAAATTTTAAAATAAAATAAAAAATTCAAAAAAATTCTCAAAACACACCCATTGTTTCTAGACTAGCATTCTAAAAAAGCCCCAAAATATAAATGCAAGACTGCTCCACCAGATTGCATGGCAATAAGCCAGAACTTAACCAGGTGGGACTTCCTCTTCTTGAGCTAAAAATATAGTTAACTATAAAAGGTAGCTCTTCAGTTTGTTTTTGAGATGCAGGTAGCTTCTTCTGCATACCTTCACCAGGTTCAAGAGGTCCAGTGACACGTGAAGCTGGCAGACGAGGAGGGCGCTTTCTCACATAATTGTCCCGCAAAGGCTTTGGAATTTGAAATGAAAATTGTGAGAGAGATACACCATCACTCGTATACTCTGGATGTTCCTGCAAGTACCTGCAAAATCAAAAGCCTCAAGAGGGCTGCAAAGGAAATATGGAAAAACATTGTAAAGTTAAAATTACACTGTGACACAACAGGCAAATAGTCGAGTAGTGGCAACAACATACTTTTGGATCTCCACCATTGAGCGTAGTTTCTTGCCTGATGGTGCTTGATAATATCTGTAATAATTGGACAGAGCATGTTAGAATGAAGTTGATGATTGACGGTCTAAATGGTCTTCTTAGAAACACCAAAATTAACATTAAAATAAAAAATTGATAAAGCAAAGTAAGAAAAATCTAGTCTGAGGATAAGCCTCAAATATCAAACGTGAGACAACACTAACAGGTCATCCAATTTTCACTAGATGGGAACCAAATATCCCATGTGAACACTCAAAAATGAGAGTAGGAGGATATTATACAAAAATGATACACCACAAGCAGTGGAAGCAATCAGAAGACTTCATGTAGTATACACTAAATGACTAATACCAATTTGTGAAAGCATCAAAAGAATATTGTAAAACCACTCCCAGTGTATTTCAGCTCCGACATTCAAATACCACATTTATCCTCGGCTATGGAGCACATAACCACATACCTAGTAGCAGCTACAGAGCTATATATATTCAAGGATCAACTGCAAACAGCAATGTAGGGGAGATTTTCTATACCACAGGTAATAATGAGTTTATATATGTGTGCGTCTGAATGTGGGAGTTGGGGATGCACGAGGGTTGCACAAGAGAAGTAATCAAGAAAAGTAGACCTCTTTAGCTGACAGAAGAAGTGAGCTTATGAAGTTTGGGCTGAAATAAAAAGGGGAGGGATATCAGATTATAAACCCAAGAACCATACAGTGCGATACTAGAAGCACCCTTCAGGGCTAGTTCGCTTATTCGTTAGCTAAACAGGAAGCGAGAGATGGGCACTATATTTTCTCTGGATCAATACAATATTTAGTCTATTGCAGAATATTTATTACTAGCAAACAGTAATATTCCTTTCCCGTGGAAGAGTATTTGGAGGTCTCATGTGTATTCCAAAGTAGCTTTTTTCGTATGGACCACCTCTCTTGGGAATATTTTGACCACGAACAATTTGAGGAAGCGGGGTCTCATTGTTATGGATTGGTGTTATTTATGCAAGAAGAGTGGAGAATCAGTGGATCACTTATTACTGCATTGTGAGGTGACAAGAGTGCTGTGGGATGAGATCTTTAGAAGAATTGGTGTGGCTTGGATTATGCCTTTGAGAGTGGTGGATTTAATAGCGCTTGTTGGAAGGAGATTCAAGGCTGTCCCCAAGTGGCTGCAGTTTAGAGGATGATTTCTTTGTGCATTATGTGGTGTATTTGGATGGAAATGAATGCTCAGTACTTTGAAGATAGGGAGCGTACAATGGAGGAACTTCGGAACTTTTTTGTAAAAACCTTATTGCTCTGGTTTCAGCCATTGTAACGGAACTAGTGTTCATGATTTTTCTGTTCTTAATTTCTGGTTCTTAGAATGTATTTAGGTGTTCTTTTGTATACTTTCTGTGTACATGAGCTTTGCCTACTTCATTCATATCAATAAAATTTTCATCTTACTTATAGAAAAAATAACTCCAGAAACATCCAAACTTCTTCAAGCCTTGATAGAAACCCAGTGGGAATACTAAGGAGTTTGAAGGTAATGTCAGCAAGCTCAGGAAAAAATAAATAAATAAAGCAAGCTAAAAATGAATCCTATTCAAGTAGTTAAAATAGAACTAGGCAGTCTGGAGAGTTGCACCACTATTACCTTAGTTTCTGAAAACTCGATGCATAACTCAAATTTAGTATCCAAATAATAAAATGCAAAGGAACACATACACATCTGCAAACTTGGTGCTTCCTTCACCTCTGATCCGGAGCAGCCGTTGCCACCCAGGAGGGGGCAGCGCAATATTGGGCTTATCAATCGCCCAGATTCTACTTCCATCTTGAGAAATGTCTGCTGGATCATCACATGATACATCAGGCCGCCACTCACGAGCTGTTTCACAGTAAAAAGGCTGTTCCAGAATATGTTCTCGTATTGCTTCATACTTTTCCTTTGTTGGGATGAGCCTCCATTTAAAACAGCGGGCACACTGGACAGTGAATGCCCCTACAGATGGCAAAACTCTGGAAGATGAGTTTGGAGAAGAGTATCTTGGTAATGATGGAGGCCGGGACTGAATTGGGTCAGGAGCAGGTACAATTCCTGCACTGTAAGCCAATGGGTCGTATAGCACCAACTGCTTTGAGGCATTCTCATTAGACTGGTCATCTCCATCCTCGGAAGAAGAGGATGAAGAACCTATGGGTTCCTGAATATTGCTGTCTCGTTTAGCTAGGAAACTTGTACCACTAAAATCATCTTCTTCCTTTCCAACATTAAGGGATAACTTTTCAGGGGTTGAGCACATCTGAAAAGATCCCAAAAACCTATCATAGAAAGCACCACTGAGCAAAGCAGATGCAAAAAGATCTTGCGTGGAAACGAACCAAGCTAGAACAGATACATTTCAAATTACGACCCCTAATTTGATTATGTTTATCCATTTCCAGCCACCAATCAAAAGACGCCATATATTAATTAAGAGAAAAGAAACAAATTCCTAAGAACCATAGGGAAAAAAAAAGCCACAAAAATGAAGAAAAATAAACAGGGAGCAAAATTGAACGAGAAATCGTATCATATACAGCACATGAGAAACAAACATATGCAATGGTTAGATCTCTCCCTCCGCTTTTTCACCAAATGGAATTTCCCTTCACTAATAACCGGATATTCAGACCACAAAACAGAGACTACCAAAATGCCCGGGCAGAAACAAAATAAGGAAAAAAGAGAGAGCTTGCAGATCAAAATGCCCGAAAATATAACTACACGAATCATTAACGGTCAATTTGGCTGCCGATAAAAACGAGATAAAGAAGATAAAATTGAACAGACCGAACAAATCCCCGATCTACCACTCTACAACACAACACAACACAAGCGCAAATGCATAACAAAAAAAATGCACGAGAAAAACAAACGAAAACAGAGAGAGAGAGAGAGAGAGAGAGAGAGAGGTATTACAGAGATCAGGATCAGAGAGTCAGACCGGTAGAAGAGAAGGAAATAGGCAGATCGTACGTTGAGTGTAGCGTAAGAGTCCGGTGAAATAAATTCTTTTGCAGGGCTTTTCCTCTGCCTCGATGAGAGCGAGAGAAAGAGAGACGAATGGGAGACATGGGCAGGTAATGATATTATTATTATTATCCAATTTATCCTTGGAGGTCTGGTTTTGGTAATTTTGAGTTATTTATTATAAGGTAAAATTTGGCTCTATTAGCTTAATAAAAAATTATTTATTATTATTTTTATCACCGTTCAATCAATATTTTTTAATATTGGATTAACTAATAAGTTCATAAATAAAATATTATAAATACTCTCTAATCACTTAATACCGCGTCATGAAATAATAAAAAGATAATGATAAAAAAATTTATAAATAAAATTATTCTTTTATACAAGATTTTGAATACTGTGCCCGTATTGGCCGGTATTTATCTTGCCGGACCAATAATCGACACGGGGGGATAAGTATTTCGTATCGAGTCAAATACCGGTCATTTTGATGCGTTACAGTCAATATTAGTAGGTTTTCGATATATCAATCGATTTTCAGTGTGACGGTCGAAATTTTGTATTTTTGTATTTTCAGTGTCTTTTGGTAATTTGTATCCAATTCTCACATCTGAAGACTATTTTCTTAACATTTTTTAATCCTTTTTTTCGAGAACTGGAAATCAAATCCCTACTCCCCTTTTGGTGATGAAGATGAGTGATTTATTTATTTTAATAGTTGGATTGAGAACTTAAAAGTATTATTGAGATTTATAAATATGTGTTTTAATTTTTTAAGACTTGCATTGATGTTATTTTGAAATATAATTTATACATATATATAATTAATTTATCTATATATAGATTATTCCAAAACGGTACCAGTACCGAAATATTTCGTTTTAATTTCTTAACCGCAACGGTCACCTAAACTGTATTCAAAACTTTGCTTTTATATATTAGTTGAGAAATATTTTAGTCACAAAGAGATCTCAACTAGTAAGTTCTCTGACTTCTCTCAAAATTTATGAAAATGAAAAGTTAAAAATCAAATTAAAAATATTCATAAAAAAGTAGATAAAATAAAGAAAATAAAAATAAAAATATTTTATTATTATAGTGAGTGAAATGGCTAATCTAATATAAAGTTTAAATTTTGAAAAAGAAAAGAGCCATGTTAGCGAAATTTTGCCTAAAATTTTACTTAAACCAATGCTAAAGCTTTTAATATTTATACATGCTAGTTAAAGAACATGTGACCAGTTCTCCTCATCATGATATAAGATAAAATAAGACAGGCTAACATCCACTAAAACATAATTATTTTATGAAAAAATAGTTCAAAAATTTCATTGTAAAGATGGAAGCTTCCAAAACAAAGTAGTTAACCTCTTTAAGTAGGAGAAAAAAAGTAACAAAGAAATGTAATAGAAATGCCACTATCTTTTTTACCTTGTCTTTTTATAACCTTCATGAATAATATTTTGTAGAATTAATTCTCAGCCCTTTATTACTAAGCTGATACACTTGCATCATTACCTGCAATTTTATGTATGACATTACATACTTTGTCATATTGCTTCAATTAAATTTGTTCAGGGTAAAGCTCACAATCACGAACCAAACCTTATTTTTGCTCATGAGAGGCATTTGATTAAACATTTTGTCAAAGCCTTCAAGAGAGCAAAGGTGACCATAAATAGTAAAAGTACTTGCTACCTAGATGAGCACCACTGGAGGTAAAGTGCTCGCACCACAGGCAAGCACCATGGAGAGCAAAAGTGATTACTGCCCAGGTGAACACCACAAAACAAAAGTTATTGTCACCTCTGCGAGCACCCTGAATGAAGCACAATGTTCCTCACCATAGAGAGCAAAAGTGCTCGTTACCTCGACAGGAAGGCAAAGTGCCTATCATCTTGGCAAGAACCGTGAATAAGCATGAAACTTGCCACCTCAGTGACGTCATGGAAAGGGAAAGTGCTCGCACCCTGGGTGAGCATTGTGGATGAAAGAAGTCTTCGCCACCAAGACGAACATTGTAGGATAAAAAATGCTCGTTAACTTGGCAAGCACGCTGGACAAAGCAAAAGGCTGATCACTTAATCAAGCGTCATGAATGAGCATGAAACTCGCTATATCAGCTCGTGGAGAGGGAAATGCGAGCACCATGAAGATCAAAAGTACTTTTCAATCAAGAATGCGGGGGGCGAAAGTGCTTGCCACCTCTGTGAGCAACGTGTAAGTGGAGAGTTCTTATGTCCCAGGCAAGCACTATAGATAGTAAAAGTGCTCACCATATAGACGAGCATTACATGCAAAGTACTTGCACCCTAGGTGAACACCGTGAAAGAGCATGAAACTCGCCATCTAGGCAAGCATTGTGGAGATGGAAAGTGCTCGCCACCTTGGTGATCACCATAAGAGGCAAAATACTCCTTACCTCGGCAACATGGTCCATCCCTATGTTGATTTGAACCATGTTACTTCGCAATCCATCCCTTGGTCGATTTAGACCCAAGGTGGCGCCATAGTCCATCCCTTGGTTGATATGGATGCACAATGGTGTCGTGGTCCATCTCTGAGTAGACTTGGACCTAAGACATCGATATAACAAGTGACCCTATCGTTGTTGTGGGTCTCCACAACCCTGTCATTGTTTTGCTTTTGATTGTGCTGACCCATGGCAGCACCGTGGATCATTGGTTCTCATACCCACGACACCACCATGGGTTTGGTCTTGATAATGCTCATACTAATGTGTTCTTGATCTTTCAGAAGAAGATGAAAATTTGTATATGTTCTATGATTGATTGAGATCTTAGATGGAGATTCGGAGTTGTAGTTGTTGAGGTTTCTGGTTGGATTCTGATTGGCTGGTTTGATTAGATCATGGGTATTTTTTACTAGTTTGTTTTGTTGTAGGGATATTTTGTCAATTTTGATATGTAGAATGGGCATTTTAGCCTAACTTGAGAATTAAAGAAGAGGTACTTTGGTTAGATTAATGTTTATCAGGTATATTTCAGTCCAACATGGGATGTGTAGAGGTGCATTTTGATCCAAATCATTACATGAATTCCTATGCCCTAACTCCTAAACTCGGTTTATTTTTATTTTTATTTTTATTGTTATTATAGATAGATATGCTAGATAAATAAGTATAGAAAAATGTCACTCATTCTATCTAAATTCTATCATGTTTATTCATATTTGTTATTTTATATTGTTGAAGTATATCTGCCATACTCTATATATATCAAGTTGCCAAATATCTCTCAACCTTTTATTTGACAAAAGTCAATAATAGTATTATTCAAAAGAATTAATCTTCTCATTAATCACTATTCACTATTCCGCACCCCACACCCTATAAAAAAAGAAAGAAAAAGTTGTCAAGTATGAGAAGTGGAGGTAAATAGTGACTGATATATAGCAGAATCCTGTTATTTGTAAAAACAATTTAATTATAAACTTTTAATTCAAATCAAATCCTACTATATTATTTGAAAGTAATTCTTCTATATCGATTTGCAGACAAAAACAATCTAAATAAGGTATATTTATTACTTTTTTATTTTCTAAAAAAAGAGTATCGAGAGAAACACAACTTAGAAAAAAAAGTGATGATAAAAATACAAATCTTTTATAATTTTTTACAATTCTTTTTTGCATGGATTAAGTTTTTAATAAAATAATAATATCCTTATGACTCCGTTTTATAAAAAGTGTTATCTATCCGACCTTGTTTTAATTATTCATTGTGCTTTTAAAATTTTCTTTTGTAGTTATCTTCTTATATCTCACGTGATATTACCTGATTGATAATTATCAAATTAAAAAGACGATCCATAGGATTTGTTTAGGATAAAATGAGATAAGCTCGTAAGTAATAAACTAGCCCATTGATATTAAAAAGCCCACATCAAGGGAAGAAAACCAAGACAAGAGCCAAGGATATATCATGCAAGGAAAGGAGGGTTTTTTTTTTTTTTTTTCAAACATTACTTAAACAAAAAAATATTTTTCAATTTCAAATTTTTACCTTTTTTATCTAATTATTACATAATCATTATAATTTTTTCAAACTTCCAAGACAAAAAACAAAAAAAAAATACAATTTTTCCAAATCTTAAAACACAAAAATAATATTAATAAATTATATTCAAACAATTTTTTAATTTTTTTATATTTTTATTTAACTTTTTTGTTTCTCATTTCTCAAAATCAAATTAAACATTTTAACTCAAACTATTTCACTATTGAATGCTGCTAGGGTGCCGCCCAGCAGTGATTGTTAGGCATGCCCTTTAGGCAAAATTTTCCTTTTAAATTTTTTTATTCATATTTTTTTAGTATTTTAAAACATTTTAATGAATATAAGAATATATATATATCATTACACTAATAGTCACTTCCTTAATCAGTAAGTAAAAGAAAAAAAATGTAAAAAAAATTAAATGCATGAGCATTTAGAATGAAGGGGCAAAATGGAACGGTATAGTAGTATTATTTTTCACTATTATTCACATATGTTCTTAAATATTTTATAAATGTCCAAACGAGCCTAGAACTAATGGTTTTAATTGAATTGTTACGAGCGGAATGAATAGAGCGTGCTTTGGAAAAAGCAATCTATTACCATCTTATTGGGAATAATGAAAGCATCTCTAAATACTCAAAGTTTCATATCCAAAGTGAGTTTTCAAGAAACTGTTAGAGTTTTAACAAAAGTCACTCTCCGGGATTGTATCATTGGTTGAAAGGTCTGAAAGAGAACAACGACATCTTTAAGCAAGTTTCAATTGTAGATTGTAGCAAAAGCCGCTCTTCGGGGTCATATCAATTTTCTTTCTCATTTCTCAAAATCAAAGGCCTTTTAGTTTTCTCTCTTTTCTCTTGCCTTCCAACTTCTACACAACCAAACGACATCTTTTTCAACTGCTTATCGATCTCTATTTTTCATTATCACATTGGGAATAAAGCGAGGCCATAATAAACTATAAAATCATTAAATATAGTAAATTTTATTTCTAAAAACTTTATAGGCATAGGCTTTAATGTCAAATCATATAAATCTCAGTATTTCTTTTTATTTACATTTTTTGCATTTCAGTATTGTTTTAACCATGGATGAATACTCAAGCATGCTATCTCCATCCAAACACCACCGCGGGCCATTCGACTATATTGTTGACATCCGACCTTGATGAAAAATGCACCAACAAGATTTGTTATATATAAATAGAAAACTATTTAAAATGTTGTTATATGTGATGTGAATGAAGTTAATTCACAATGTATACTAGGTTTACTATCTGAATCATTGTAGAATTAGGGTTTTACCAAGTTAGTAAGTTGCCAACTAACAAAAAGGGGTTTTACCATTTCAATTTGGTCTCATGTGTCTTAAATACAATTATACAACCGGAGTATGCATACATATAAATAATTCCAAATGTGTCATATTTGATTGTCTGATTTGGGATGATAAAATCTAGAATGAAAAAGTAGCATTAGTCTATAAACATATATGTTAAAGAGTTGTTACAGTTAAATAGTTACTTTGCTATTTAATGATAAAGAAATGATATTTACAGATATAGATTGTGCAAACACCGCACACTCCTTAATTGTTTCCAAATCAATGTTTTATTCGTCCAATGTGATTTTTTTTCTTGTAATATTACTGGAGTGGTGGTTATGACCAGGCAAGTGCCACATTAATGTACAATGCCATGCGACATTTCTGATCAATAAGCTGTCATTCTTATCTATAAAGGTTTTTAATTCAGAGTAGTTTTGATACTAGAGTATCCAAATGCTTGGTGGAAGATTTAACATGCTAAATGTCATAGCAAATGAGTTGACTCACTACTAGCTTTTCAAGTGGATAGCAATAGCTAAAATTCCTTGTGGAATTCGGGTCTCGTTTATTTTTACAGCTATTCTCAACTCATCTCATCTCATTTCATTTAATCATTACAATTTTTTTCAAATTTACACACAAAATAAAATAAAAAATTCAACTTTTTCAAATATAAAAAAATAAAAATATTAAAAAAAATATTCTAATAATATTTTATTCAACTTTTAACTTTCATCTTAACTCATATGTGAAAACAAATGAGACCACATAGCATAATTTAATTTGAAAAATAAATTTTAAAATTTAAATATTACGAGTAAAATCTTACCATTTAAATGATATGGATGATTTACACACCGGCTTGAATAGAATAACTTTTTTCAAGAAAAATAAAAAAACATAATTCCAGAGTCACAAACCCGAAACTCCATCTTTCTTCAACTTTTTTGTATCATCTACTATCCATTCTCCAACCCATCAAACGTACGTAGGGCCAGGTGAGTAGGTAACCATCGTCACAATCATTAGTTCTAAGTGAACACTGAAGATACCAAAAGGGATTTAAAAAAACCCTACAAAGCATACATTAGATGGAAATTAATACGTGTTTTTAAAGGTATAGTTCTGACTTAAAAAACATGCATCCATAACTTTTAAAAGAGTCATGCTACACTCTCATCCATACCTTACTCACATCATACTGTATTGACGTGACACTGCCCATCAATTATTAGATCAAGTTTTGTTCTCCAAAATAATAATTTCAAGATGTACATCCCATAACCTCTTTTAAAATAGGCAACCAAATAGAGTCTCAAAGTATATTCAAGACTCAAATGTTTCAGAAATATATTCAAGACTCAAATGTTTCAGAGAAAAAAAAAATCATCAAGAAAAAGTTACAAAATTACTGTCAATGAACTCCATCTAAGGCCCGAAGACTCTGAAAGTAAATACAAACCCCCCAAAGAGGATAGATTTTTGAAAATATAGAACATAGTCAAGCTAGGGCTCTTTGAGTCAATTCCTGTATAGGAAAGCCAGGACTCACGACCCTACCAACCAAAATCATGTATTAGGCAATGATCAATCCAAGGAAACTCTTAACATGGAATCCAACCCAATATGTCTGAGTCTACAGCTAATTCTAAGACGGTCATTGACTACTAGATTTGAAAAATTTTCAATATGGTTCATTGCGAATTGTATATGATTGAAATCAACCTTCAAGATAAACCAAAGTTCCTGCTCTTCCTTTCTCGTTAACTTCAGAAATCAAACATATCATATAGCAGTCAAGATTTTCTAGGACGCCAAAAAAGTTAAGAGAAATATTGGTCTTCTCAAACTAAAAAAGATATGGAAAAAGTTTCAAACTTCCATGTTCTTTCCGCGTTTTCTCATGAACCAAGCAGGGGCAAGAGAAAATATACAACAGGTCTATATAATGGAAACGGCTTGGGAGTTGGGTCCGTAGCTAACTTTCCCAGGCTTAATTCAATACCAAACAGAGGTTAACAGTGATTCATTCTAATTCCATGAAAGACAACTAATTTTCCCATATGTTTATTATTCAAATTGATGACAATAAACAAGTCATATAGGAAGGAATAAAATATCAAATAAATCCAGAATCAAACAAACAACGATCATCTCGGAAGATATCAATAACATCAAGACCTTTTATCCGGCCATGGAAGTAATCAGATTATACAGAAAAACATTCACGCAGCAACCAAACAGAACATAGACACAATTACAACCACAGGAGAACGAGGAAAAGTAAATTATCAAAGCAAAATCTTGACCATAAAAATTTACTTTATCTAGTAAATTATAAACATAATCGAAAATTAGAATTTAGAGGCAGATATTAACCGTTAAAACCACATCAGGAAACATCGAAAAGTTAGTATAATAATGATTCAAAATTCAACACTAGCTTTTATTTTCTATTCCCTAGACTTTTCCCGCTATCCAAGCGCAAATAAACAAACATAAACTGCAAACATAACATAAAAGCCGAACTCAACCAACGTAGATTCAACAAATAGGCACCGACCCACGAAAGACGAGCCCAAATCTGGATCTGGGTATTGCACAAGACGGAGGATTTAAGATCAGACGGGGCTGAGGAGCTGAGAAAGTTGGGGTTTGGGCTCCGAGTTCATGCCAATGATGATGATCAGAGGAATGAAGCCGTAGTGGGTGATGACCTTGGCCTTCTTCACGGTCCACGTGCTCCACTCCTTCAGACTCTGCGCCGTGGATTTTTCCTCCGTCGAGGCCTTGGACCCCTTGCCGCTAGCCTTGCCCTTGCTCTTAAGTGAAACCCTAGACGCCATTGATATTATTTTTTCCCTCTAGTTTTCTCTCGGAGTCTCTTTTCTGGTGGCGTTTTGATTTGGTGAGATCTAAAACCCTAATTATAGAGATTTTTTTTTGGGTCAGTCTCGCTAATGTCCCAGTTGAGTCTGGACTCTGATCAGTGCACTCACAGCCGTCGATCAAAATTAGAGAGAGATTTTGGAACCAATGGGAAGTTGGGGTCCACCTGTTTAAAAAATGAATAATCTCCTCCTTCCATTTATTTTAAATGGATTGCGTTTGAGAATGAATTTGGTCGACATATAATTTTAGAATGTGTAGAATTTTATTTGAAAAAAAATGAGATTTATTATTAAAAAATAAATTTTTATATGGTTCTTAAATTTATTTTAAAAAAATGCATAAAATTTATATACCCCAATATTATAAATATAGTTTCTCTACTTAAATTTATGATGTGATTCTTGCTTTGATACCAATTGTTAAAGACTCAACTATTAATCCAACCCTCACTTTTGCTTCCGTTGTGGGATCATCAAACATTCTGCCAGTGGATGCCCAGCACCCCCAAAGACAACACTGCATGGTGCTTCTTCCAAAGATCAATATGGTCCTTGGATCTGTGTGTCTTCAAGTTCAGGTATTAGCAAATCTAGTCCTCTTTCTCCACCAATTTATCTTGAGTTAGAGGTATTTCATCAGGAGATAGTTATGGCGAAAGAAGGGGTAGATGGTTTACTTGACATCCTAACCGTTATCTCTAATAAAACTCAAGAGGATAGTTATGTTGTAACGTGCTTACTTGTGATGACAATCAGCAAGAACACTGCTAATTCTTTAATCAGGAACACAAGAACTATCAAGGCAATTGTTAACTCAAGAAGAAGTTATTCAATGCTGCAAGATTCCCTTAGTGAATCTTGACAGGGAATTTTCAAGGAATTCCCAACTTCCAATGTATTAAAATCCAAATGATCAATCGACATTGATTACAGCAAAGCTGTAGTGCTTTTATACCCGCAGAGCATGAAGACAATGTAAAACGACTAAGACTAAAACATAAAACGCTTCCTATGATTCCTAAAACGATACTCACCGTTTTACTTAAAACCAAAAACACGTAATACTACAAATTAAACGACACCATAATGCATCAATACAGAACGCACCGTATCACTAAATTCCCAGAACTCTCCATTTAATTCAAAGAGCAGTTAAAGTCGTTAGCTTTCCCTCCTCCTTGACGCAAGGCTACTTCCTTCTCTCAGAACCATCATTCTTCCTTTTTACCCATCGCCTCTCCTTCTCTTCAAGACTCAGCCCCCAAGCACCCGTGACATATGTAGTTACTCCGATAGAGTTCACATCTCAAGGTACAAAAGTGGGGGCTGAAAAATCTCTTACAAATTAGGGATCACTCAGGGAAAAATCTGGTTGCTAATTCTGATATGGTCCCTTCTAAACCACTTCTTGCCCCCTCTGTTGAAATTAGAACAGGAAAAAAAGAGCTCGTTTTGGAAAGAAGAATGTTCCACTGCATATTTGTCCAACTGATATGAAGGATAAAATGAATCAAGGAGTAACACTATCCCCGAATCTGAAACCAAGTAAGATTCCAACAATATCATACTCGGTCTGCCCTATTTCTCATGAAGGAACCTAAACTAGACAATGAAACATCAATGGAGGCTGTTGTACAGCTCTGCTGAGAATTATGAGTCTAATCAGTTGAAACTATCGAGGGCTTGACAACTCTGGATTGGTTTGTAGCCTTTGCTATTTGGTAAAGGGTAAAAGACCATCTATTTTGTTTCTTATGGAAACAAAATTAACCAGGCAAAAAATGGAAGGAACTAAATTGAAACTAGGTTATCCAAATATGTTGGAGATAAAAGGGATTGGAGCTAGTGACGGTATTGCTTTACTCTAGACTGATGCTTTTATTGATCTCTGGAATTGTTCTTTCAAACATATACACATCGAAGTATCAATGACAGAGCATCATTCAAATGGATTCTAGCAGGGTTTTATGGTCATTCTAAAGTGGCATCTTGTGGTGGTAGTTGGGCACTTTTAAGACAAATTAAAGTACCTTGTAATATCCCTATTTGCTTAAATATTAATGCAAGCATTTCTAGTTTGATTTATAAGAAGAAAATCTGGAGATGTGAAACTCAATGGAAATTAAAAGATGATTGCATGGATGTGAATTGTGATTACTACTTCTCGGAATGATGGAGTACATGTATAGGCTAATCTGCAAAATAAAGGTGTGGATACAAAAGTCCCTCAAACTCTTCTGATCTAATTATTACAACTTTCTCAAATTTTTACAGAAAATATAATTTCAAAACAATAATAATATTAAAAAAAATTCTAATAATATTTTATTAAACTTTTAACTTTCGTCTCAATTCAACTTAACTCAGTATCCAAACTTCTCCTAGTCTGTGTAAATATTACTTATGATAATATCCTTACGTCTCAATAAAAAAAAATATATGAAATATTATCATTTTCACTTAAGCAAGTAATTAGAAAAAAATATCATTATAAGCTTAGAGCTATATGCTTGACCATGGCCAATCAATTACAAACAAACTAACGACAGAAAAAGTTTTAATATATTGAAATTATCGATGGAAAGTATTTTACAAAAAAGAAAAAATGATGATGATGATAATAAATAAATATATTTTGTACCCTCAAATTAAAACTAACATGGTGATATGGTATACTTTCAAATTATAAAAAATCTGATAATTTTCTACCTTCGATTGGAATTTGATACAGGGTGTGTTTGGAAACACAAATATTCTTAAGTATTATAAGATATTCCTTAAATATTTTACTCCCAAACATAACTTTAAATAAAAAATATTTTTTAATTTTAAATTAATATTTTCATCTAATTATTATGTAATCATTATAAATTTTTTAAACTTTTAAACTACCAAACAAAACACAAAAAATAATAAAAAATACTAGTTTGCCCTCTTATTTTGTCCTCTCACTTTGACCACTTGTGCATTTAATTTTTTTTTTTACTTAATAATTAAGAAAGTGATTTTTGATATATTGTTGTATTTTTTTATCTTTTTAAAAATATTTAAATATGTTGAAAAAATATGAAAAGAAAATTGAGAAAAAAATAAGAACACAAATTTGGCCTAGCGGTCAAATTGAGCGGGCTACTCTGGGTGGGGGTAGCCCAACTCAAAAATAATATAATTTTTTTAAATTTTAAAACAAAAATTATATTCAAATAACTTTTTACGTTTATAATATTTTTATTCAACTTTTTCTTTTTTCTTTCTCAAAACCTAATAAGTGTTCTTTTGGAAATACAACTGTTCTCAAGTTTTCTCATATATTCTTAAATATTTCATTTTCAAATATTACTCAAATACAAAATATTTTTTAATTTTAGATTCTCAATTTTTTCATATAATCATTATCTAATCGTTATAACTATTCAAACTTCCAAATAAAATATAAAAAATAATACAACTTTGTCAAATTTTACAATAAAAATAATATTAAAAAACTATCTAAAATTTTTTAATTTTATAATATTTTTACTTAGCTTTTTATTTCTCATTTCATAAAATTCAATAGAATATCTTAATTCAAATTATTTCACTAATGTTTACAAATTATTTCATTATTATTATGAGATATTCTTCATATTGAAACGAGTTCTAAAAATCTTAATTCAAACTATTGTATAGAGTGAACAAATTTATTTAAAAAATTTAATTTTAACACAAGTCATATAAAATGTTTTTTATATTAATTATGCTAAAAAATAATTAATTCTTTATTTTATTTTTTTTTTTAATTATAACACGCCACGATAAATGGTGTGAAGACACTGGCAAAACAGTAATACAGGGGGGGAGGAAAGGGAAGTGAAGAAGGTCGCGAGATAGAGCGGGGTAAGCAGTAGCTGAGAAAGACCAGAGCGAAAGAGAGAAGAAGATGGGGGGTGGAATGGAGGCTAAGAAGAACCGGTTCATTGAGGATTGGGGCGCGGCCCGAGAGAACCTCGAGCACAACTTCCGCTGGACTCGCCGTAACTTTGCCCTCGTCGGTATCTTCGGCCTCGCCGTCCCCATCCTTGTCTACAAGGGCATCGTCCGTGAATTCGTAAGTCCCCCCCCCCAAAAAATCTCTTACGCAATTCACTTTATGCTTATTCATCCGATGCGATCGTTTCGTTTTCATTTCTATCTGTCGATCCGTTGCTAATTCCCGTGATTTCAGTTTTATTCTTCTTCAAATTTTTGTGCGAGAAATAATAGAACCGATTGCATATGAATTGAAGATGAAGATTTCAAATTGCACGAGTTGACGTTGTGGCTAATATCGTTTTTTATTTATTTTTCATCGAAATCGTTATCTTGGGGAACTCTAGCGGTGGTACGATTTTGGATTTCCATTTCTGCTAAAATGGAAGTGGACATTTCAATTTTGTTTAACGAAGTTACTCTAGCTGTGTGTTATGATTAGTCTGATCTGGATATCGGTTCCAAATAAAGGGGAAACCTTTTGGTCAACAGTCGAGGTTATTATTTCTAGAAATCTGTAATGGCAATGGCTAGGCCAAGTCCAAATTTTGGCTAGAACTTCAAGTTTTAGCTATAGCATTAACCTTTGGCTAGGTGAATCCACGTTGGATTAGCCATCTTAAAGTCAAAATGATAATATAATATTATTTATTTTAATATTTTGCAAATACACTCCATATATTAATTAATAATTTAATTTTTACTTAAAATTCTTGTTTCCCAACTATATTGCAGTTTCTACCAACACTGCTCCAAAAAAATAATCGCAGTGTCTGCCATATATTTAGCCACTGCTGCACAACATTATCCAACACAAACAGAGGCAATCAAACTAGTAAATGCTGTTAACTATTAATTATACAAGTCGGTTTCCCTTGCTTCTTTCCTCCCCTCTGTTACTGAAGACTACTTGATCTAGAGTGTAGATCAAAATAACTGCCAACTGGGGTTCTGTTGGTGATAAGTAAACCTAAACCAATCAGTGCTAATAAATGTAGAAAAACCAATAACAGGGATGTCCACAACACTAACTGTTAACATTCAGGAAAAGCCACATCCAACATGATAGGCAAACCTGCTTAGACATTTCAACCTCCTAAGAGCAGTAGTCGAACCACAAAAATAGAAGCTGTCATCCTCCACAAATGGAAACAATTCCCACATGATCTTTGCAGCACAGAAAAAGAACCAAGACAAGAAAAGGAGCAGTAAGCACCTTGCTCCACAACCAAAACAAATTGATGATAACAGTGCTTAAGAAATCAACTAAGCAAGAGAAAAAGGAATAATTAACAACCAAAACAGATATAAAGACATGATTTGAAAAAAAAATGACAACCAAAATCTGATATTTCTAAGTACTACTCAGATTAACTTTAAAGTGTACCTGAGAGAGAATACAGAGCAATGACTGCACATGGTTACGTGAAATGGAATCACCAACAAAGGCCATGACTTATTCGTCACCAGTAGCAACATTGAAAGTCTATACCAATTTCCACCATCTTCAGCAAAACAGTTCATAAAAACAAAACATCTAAATTGGATGTTTTTTTAGAGGGCCCCGCATGCCCTATACGGGTCCCATAGTTGGTCGATTAGATTCCATCTCTCAATCTTTGGTTTTTTTTTCCCCTGATTTCAACCCATAACATAAGATCTTCCACATTATAATGAAGCAGAGAGGTAAGTGCATCCAGGATTTAACCATTTTAGTTATGACAACAATTTTTTTTTTTTAATAAGTAGTAGTTATGACAAAATCTTACGACCTTGGATGGTGCTCTTTTACGAGTCCATCCAGTTCAGTACTTGAATGTGCAGAACACTACTCTCCTTCTTAACTTATTCTTTAGAGTATATTGTAGTAGCTTTCTATCTATTATCTTCTCTCTCCCATAAACTCCACGCCTTAGCTTCTAAACAGCAATGACACGAAATGGTAGCCTACACAGCTCTCAAACTCTGCCTGGGGTGGTGGTACCTATGATTTCTTTTTCAGCCAAACTACCACGCTTCCTTTCTGTTAATAAATTCCCCAGCTGTCACCCATCCAAATCTTTTGCCCCAAGCCTTCAGTAAAAGATATGAACCAAAGCAAACTAAACTGGTTGCACTTTATATCTACTAAACAATCACTGATCTAGTATATAAACTTATCCAGCCCACAGCAGCAAGGAGAATAGGGCCAAAGAAATAAGTATACTGTACATATAACATACAGGTCCAGAATAATACTAGAGAATTAAACTTTAGCCGGATCTCATAAAATGAAAAAATTCACAGTGCCAGTATGCAATAAAACTTGCTAGGAAGAGCATCACAAGCATGTTGTATGCATCCAAATAAACCTCTTGATGTGGATGGCTTGCCAAATCGAACATAAGGTGCTAACAAACCAACCAAAGCAATATCCACAACCACACCAACTAAAAGATCTGCAGCATACAACTCAAACTCTGACCAAAAATCCTTCCCTCTTTTCTGAACCTCCGCAAATGTTGCACAACAGGAATCTATGACTATCTGCATAACACCAGATCAACAATAAGAATTTCTTCATTACATTAACACGATAAACTTGAAAACAACTCCAAGACCCTAAAATATGCACTCATTCAATCTGAAGTGCTTACAGCCTTAAAACACCAATCAAGCACTGGTATGCACATGCCACAAAAACAGAATCAGAATTAAGGATTATTTAATTCTGCTGATTTGAATTAAAAACAAAATCCACCCAAAAAAAGCCTCTGTCGCAACTTTGAAAAGAAAAGAAGGAAATATGCACATTCAGTCACAAAACATGGACAGTACATCATCAAATAGTAATTAAAAAAATCCACCCGAGACAAACCTCTGTCCCTACTTTGAAAAGAAATGAAGGATCGGCCAGCATTTGGTTACGAAGCATAGAGCAGTACCTTGTCAAAAGGCCTAGTGGCCAAGCAGACCCCTGGAAACATGAAAATGAACATACATCAAATATTAGTTATTCAGCTTTAAATTGAAGAAATGAAAATCTGGATTCAATCTACGTATTGTTTTTCTATTCAATCCACAAGTCTTTATCATAGAGCCTTAAAACACATCAAGATTCCAATCTTTCTTTAATCGCACATGCACCTGCAAATCCAAATACCGCTCAAGAAGCAGTTGCCGAATTCCAGTTGTCTCCTTCATCACCTCCCCAGAGAGAGCACTTCGACAACCCAGGGACAACGACAGCAGCAAGGGTACTGAAAGAAATTGAAAAAAGGAGAGAAGGGGAGAGATGGAATGTTGGGCCAATCTAGAGGGAAGAGAGAAACGGGGAGAAAAAAATGAAGGGGGTGTTCGGCGAGGGAAAAAGGGAGAGAAAGTGAAAAGGGTTTCAGGGGAACGGATTCACGAAGGAAATGCTTTTTTGCAGTTGGTCTGCAAGTGATTTTATAATAAAATACTCATTTGGCTATGTACAGGAACTCGCCAAAGATGGAAATATGTTTAGATATACTGTAGCTCAGAACTTATACTCCCACCTTTTGCCAATTCCATTGCAGCACGTTTAAAGAGATAAAAAGCCATATTTTGCTTTGCTTGGAGTTATGCCTAGGCCGATGCGGATGCTCTAATGTAGCTATCATGTGAAATCTTGGGCAGGTGACTATCATTGGAAAATTGGGGCTCTCTTTATTGAATATCAACAGGCTACGCAATGTCAATAACAAACCTTGTTATGAAATAGAATTTTTTTAACACTAATTCCTCCAGCCGCCCTATAGATTCCGACGCTACTCTGTTTTTTATGCGAGATATTGTTGTAATGCATCTATCCCTTGACTAGTATAAAATCCTATTACAAAATACTAGTTCTGCATCAATAATCAATGAATTGAGACTTTCCGACTTCCTGTTGTGTTGTATCCGAGGCTTTAAAAAAACTACTTGCCATTGTATATTGTCATATCTTATCCATGTCCTGTGTCGGTGTAGGTGCTTTTTATGAAAAAAAGCTATATTTTCTCTCAAATTTAAGAAAAGAGAAGTTTAGGAATACACTAGATGACTTAATGCTGGGCAATATTTGATACACTTTTTTTTACAAGTAAGATTCGATACACATTGTAATGTGATTTTATAAGTTTGTAATCCAATGCATACACTATGGATTTCTTATTTCGTATTTTTTGGATGCAATGGATGCTAATTAGATGAACAACTTTTCATGTTTCCATCAATTCTACCGATCCATTATCAGGGAATCATAGGTTTAAATGGACTTGCCAACAGAGGATGCCTTCAACAATCTTGAATCTTGGACATTTAAAATTGCTTTTGCTTTGTTCATGTTTTTCTGTTATTTTTTCTTCGTTTGCTTTGTTGCCTGAACTTTTTTCTGAAACAGTGAGCAATTTACCTCTATGTTGTCCTTGCTTTGTGCATTCTAATCCTATTTTTGTTGGCCTTCTGTACACCCTAGCCCCCTGCTGTTTGACTTTCTTTTTTTGCAACACATGCGAAATCAGGAGTAAGTTGGATTAAGAATTTGATCTTTGTTTGATCACCGAATTGTAATACGGTGCATTATAAGCCTTCTGTTGAATTTTGCATTTCTGTAGTTTACTAGGATGCAAGCATAATATATCATATGTGGAAACTGTTATTCCAGATTTCCAGTCAACTCATTGAGCTTGCTAATGTGTTTTATCAACTTTGGTTCAGCATATGCAAGATGAGGATGCGGGCAGGCCGTACAGGAAGTTTCTGTAAGACTTGAGAACTGCTCGATAATAATGGTGGGAGTAATAGAGCTAAGTTCTCTGTTGAATCACCAAACGATCAGGGAAAGTATTTGGTTTATTTTTTTCTTTGAAAGATTTTAGAATGTGATGTTCGGAGGCCTGTTTTCCTTAATACTTTGCTGTCAAGAATACCGAACAATAATTTTCAAGTTATGCCTTATCTGTTCCATATGTTTCCTTGGGACTCTTTTATGCGGAAGACATGACACTGATTTAGTACTAGGTAATTCAAAGGCACACAAAGATCTTATAATTTATAAATTGATGGGACTTTATACGAGGTGTGAGATTGTAAATTTCTTTTTTGTTATAAAGCATTAAGTCACGTCGGTTTGTGAGTTAATAAGATCTTTGTGCTGATTTAACATTTTTTTTTTTCTTAAAAATCTAAAGGCAAATTAAGACACTTCTAACTACTATTTGTCCAATACATTATACTTGCGATTTATATACATTTATAGCATTTGTATTTTTGTAGCTCAACGAGATGATATATTTTATTAAAAGTTAAATAAAATATTATTATAATATAATTTTTTAATATAATTTTTGTTTTGAGTTTTGAAAAAGTTGAATTATTTATTATATTTTTGTATGGGAATTTGAGAAAATTATAATGATAAGATGAAATAGTATAATTTTGTGTTACTAAACAAAGATAATTGTGATCGAGTTAATTATTCTTCGCCCTGGCTTATTTGTTCCAACGCCCAAGTTGTGTTTTTGTTTTTGGAGCCTATAATCAAGTTGGCGTTTACTACAAAGTCATGGGCATTGCAAGTATTTACATAATCAAAACAATCTATATGTTAAGTTTTGAAAATGATTATCCCATCTTGATAAGCCAGACTCATACTCCGATCGTTCATTCCTCATCCTTCTCTCTCTCTCAAAAATAAAATTAAAAAAAAAAAAGGAAAAAAGAAAGAAAGAGGTAATGAAATGCATCGAAAGGAGAGTATCCATGATAAAAAAGAAAGAAAAACAAAGTATTTATAGGACTACCAATTCACTGTTAGTTGTTGTCGTAAAGCAATGATTTAAGACTGCTTGATAAGTATTGATTATTAAACGATATAATTTATATAAAATATAATATCAATTATTCGTAAAAATCTATAAATTTGGGCTTGACTACGAAGTATTAAGGTTGACTTGCCGAACTACGGGGTTGGTCGCTCTCTCTCTCTCTCTCTGTGCAATGGATTAGGAGAAGTGAGAACTTGATCGTCTTTGGTTTTGGTGTCCATGCCGATCTTCTATGGTTGAGAAAACACATGCTTTTATGGTTGACTTGCCAAATCTGTCCAAATTACGAGTTGGTTGCTCTCTCTCTCTCTCTCTCTATCTCTCTCTCTCAGTGCTAAGTGTGTCTGTGCAATCGACAGGGACAACTGACCACTCGATCGTCTTTGCTAATTTCGGTTTCGATGCTGATCTTGTTGGTCAATGAAAGCCAGGGACCTCACTTCCGTTTTGTGTCGAATTGTGTATTACAACTTTTCTGAGAACTGATGATTGAAAATTTGAGAGCTGAGAAATTCTCGGAGAAGGCCAGCGAGCTCTACACGGATTAGTGCGTAATTTCTTCTTTTTCATCATCATCGTCGTCATCTTCTTCTTCCTGTTCTTCTCTCTCTCTCTCTCTCAATTTTTAAAATTAAGAATTTGAAATGCAACACTGGGTTGCAACTATTGGTTTGATTTTGTATGTTTTGCTTTGCAGCCTCTGAAAAGAGAGAGATCAGATCAAGTATTAATTTGAGGAACTTACAGCTCGCCTTGGCTGATACTTCATAACATAAATTTGGAATTTCAGATAAAGTTAAAGAGCAGGTAAACATTCAAATTTGCTACTATTTCATTTTTTGAAAAAAATGGTTAATAACATCTCTTTGGTTTCTTTCATGCGTGGTCCATACACATTGTATTCTTCCATGTGTTCCAGTTTTCTACAAAAGTGACAGTCAGAATAAATCCTACTTTCTCTAGTATTGAAATATGTATCGATGTTTTGTTGTATATGGTCTTTATATCACCAATCAAAACAATATTTTTTGATATCCCAAGAATGTTTTGCCGACCTTGGAATGTTATTAGCTAAGAAAACAAGAGCACCTACAGAGGAATATGGGGGAATCAAATATGATTTGTTTTCTTACTTATTTTCTATATATATTTATATGTGTGCAGCATAAGCATAAGTTGGTTGACTGGGTGAAAGCAAATTACTGTTGATGGTTAGTTGTTAGTGCTTTCGACAAAGTTCTGAAAAATTAAGGTCCAGTTTTTAGTAACTATTTATAAAAACAAGGAAGTTACTGAACACATGATTTATCAACTATATAGTTGATAAGTTATGAATTTTCTCACATTGTCATGTCAACGATACATCTCAGTTGATGGAAAGTATTTCAACCTGTTTGGGAGGTCTTCATGTTAAATTAAAGATGATAAGCAAAATTACTCGTATTTTTTGAGTCATTGGAAGAGTGTTATAATGCTCACATTGAACAGGAACTAATAGTGAGGACCACATTGCAACAATGGCAACAATAAGAAAAAGCCAGAGCACCGGCGGATCCAGCACAACCAGGCTGCAGATGTTGGCTGCTGCAGTTGCTAGCAGTGAAGACCTCTTGAGAGAGATTCTTACGCGTATTCCTGTGAGACCTCTTGTCAGACTCAAGCTTGTGTGCAAACAATGGTGCTTTCTCATCTCTGATCCTGAGTTTTCTATCAGTCATGCCCGCAGAAACCGTAGATCCAATGGTTTATTGTTGAAACGTCTCAACCATGCCCCAGGACTTTCACTCGTACCCCTTGAGGAGTATCAACCTCCTAGGGTTTTACCATTCAAATTTCTCAACAAGCGGGGTACAAATGTTTTAGATTCTTGCAAGGGCTTGTTGTGCTATTCTATGGCAGATCGTCACAACCTCATGCTCATTTCTTACTATGTTTGTCATCTTGCTTCCGGGGATTCCACAAGAATCGGTGTGTTTGATGTGCTGTCAACAACACATGTGAGAGTTGTCATTGTATCTTTTGATCCTTTGAAGTCAGTTCACTACAAAGTTATCTTGATTCATCAAATATCTTCCTCATCATCTAACTTTCTACTGAAAATTGATATTTACTCATCGGTGACCCAATCTTGGAAGCCTGCCAAAGTTGTCACAGTACCATATGATGCAGGATTTAACAATGAAGCAGTTTACGTGAATGGTGCTATTTACTGGTATGATCGAACCCAAAAAGCAGTTTGGTTCCTTCATTTAGATGCAGAATGTCTAGACAGAGTGCCGGATTCAAATGATTGGCTGAAAATAAGTTCTGTCAAGTATTTTGGAGAGTCAAGTGGCAACTTGCATATCATTTCAACATGCAGACTCCAAACTACGCTACTTACAATCTATGAGATGAAACAAGACAGGTCAGGTTGGTTTGTGAAATATCATTGTGATCTTTGTGTTCTGGCAGATGCATTCCCAAGGATATTCTGCACTCACTATGATACCCTTCATGTGTATCATCTCTTGTGCCTACTCGAAGGAGAAACACAGGAGGAGGCAACTCTTGTGATGGCAGTACCTGGGGAAGTGATTTCTTACAATCTCAAGACAAATGCCTCAAAGACTCTCTGTCATTTCGGAATGTTTGGAGTAATATATAACGGGAACGGGGATTATGAATTGGAGACCCTTGGTATCAAGACTTACCAATACTTGGAGACCCTTGCTCGCATTTGAACACTGTTTTTTTATGGTGTGTGGCATATAATTTAAAACTAATAAATAAACCTCGAATTATTTGATGTCATATCACATAATGATAATTAAAATGATGATGTATATCATGATTTAGCTCCTTCCCGATTACGATAGCGATGAGATCATTGTTCTTGTGCTTTTTTTTTTAATAAGATTGTAATAAAATAGAAAAGAGATAACCAAATTAGGAGTAGAAATTCAAAAAATATGTTTGGCTACAATGTTAGTGCTATTTATTTAGCTTTCAATCCTATCTTTCATGCTCGGACTAAGCACATTGAGATAGACTATCACTTCATCCGCGAACATCGTCCTCTCTTGGGAGTTAAAGCGATGAGTTGGGTAAGCTTCCGAAGTGTATGGCTTACCGGGGGTGACTAAGGACACACTCAACCAAATGGGGTCTCCTTTGGTACAATCTCCTCTGCCAGGTCTATCCAGTGCGATTGTTTTCAACAAGTAGTGCAATAAAAAAGTATTCTATGAGCGAGAACATTTTTTTCCAAAATTGCTATGTATTATCTTTATTAACATGCTTAATTTTGATTAATTGATTATATTTAGTGTCAGTAACTTTCCCTGATCTACATCTGATATTAAATGTTGTTTTCTCAGCAAACTTCATGCTGAAAGATCAATTATACATGGGATGAAATTCAAAGGGTAGAGGCCCCTCGTGCATATGGTGATGTTAGGTTAAACCACTAGCTATCATGATACCAAGAATAGAAGTACTATAGCTACAAAGAGATTTCATAAAAGTAAACTCACAAACTGATATGACTTTCTATGATACGTTAGATCTACTTTCATAGGATGTGGGGTGTGGAGTAATGAATAGCGGCTGATGAAAATAATTTTTCTTCTAAATATATATGTTAATATTGGAATCTCTTTTTTTCTTTTAGAATTCTATTATGTTTGAGTTCACTTGATGATGACAAAACTTTCTCTCATCCTATCTCCACATAATAATTATTTTTCATACTCTCCTTCTAAGAGTATACTTGCCTTTTGTCATTATTAATTTAATAAATAATATGAAAATTATAATTGTTCGAAGAGACAGATGCCCACCTTTTTTCCAAATGCATGGATTGTTTATAAAACTTTATTGACAATAATAGTTATAATTGCTTCTAAAAATCTAAAGCGCATCTTGTAAAATTAAAGTTGATAAAATCCTCTATTGATAAGTTTGTTATAAAGTTAAATCAATTATTAATTGAGAATGTGGTAAAAATCTATCTTAGTAATTTTGCTTTACAAAACTACTGGTATAATTTTTAAATAAAAATGTAATGTAAAAATTACATTACAATTCTTTACTTTTCACCTACTTTTTCCTTAGGTACCGAGAGTACCTTAGGTACTCTTAAATACTCTCACTACTATTATTTACTTTATTATTACTTTTCACCTACTTTTTTTACTACTCATTACTTTTCACTTACTTTTTACTACTATTCAATATTCTATTATTACTTTTTCACTACTATTCACAAACTTTCTCAAACACTTTGACTACCCAAACCAAGCCGACTAAGAATCTAAGATAATTTTTTCTTTTTTTAAATATGTCAATCATTTATAGATCCAATACAAATACATCACTTCAAACAAATGTCACAAGCAAAATAATAAAAGTTAGACACTGGATATTGTTGCTTTATCCACAATTAATTGGCTAACAAGAAAATTTGGAGGATCTTGCCATCATTGTACAGTATTAGATAACAAGGATCTAATATATTTCACCAAGGACCATAAGATGAAAAAGACTCCCTCAGAACATATGGCCTGCACAATAATCTGTGAATCACCTTCAAGAATCATATATGAAATTTCTAGTGATATTGTCATTTGGATGCTCCTCAATGCTGCTAAAGCCTCAATCTCTTCAACCCCATAAAGTCCCTCATTACGACACATTTGCATAAGTATATCACCATTTTCATTCCTTAGAATTGCATCTACACCAGATTTTTGTGAAGAATAAAAAACAGAACCATCAAAATTAAGCTTACATTTACCATATGGAGGAGGTTGCCAACATAGCTCTGAGAGTTGTTTATGAATCACATGATAAGGTTTAAATTGTTGAAAACCGTCCACGTAAGCAAGACTCTTAACAACAAGATCATTGTTAATAGACTCGTTTGTTTTCTCAAAACTTCTCAACTCATCTTATCTCATCTAATGATTACAACTTTTTGAAATTCCCACACAAAATAAAATAAATAATTCAACACTTTCAAATCTAAAAAAAAAAAATTTATATATATTCTAATAATATTTACTTCAATTTTCAATATTAATCTCAACAGATCTCATCTCACCTCATCCATGAAAGCAAACGAAATGTACAATTTTCAAATTTCGATACTTCCACATACTCCATGCTATAGTCAAGAACCTTTCAAGTGAAGACTAATCAGCAAGTTGCATCACTTCCCAAACCAGCAAATCAAATCGACAATGTTTCTAGAAATCGAAGCTTTTAACTTCAAGAAAAGCCCCCTACAAACGAGATATAATAGAGCAACTACATAAAGCATCACAAGCACACCAAGTGAAATTCTTAATCTTAGTAGGAAGGTTTGATTCCAGATTTTCTTCAAAAAACACTTCATGAAGTTGTCCATAAGAACTGGTCCTTGGTGGCTGGTCCACCATAGAAGTAACATTCAAAGCCACATGGTATGCAATTTTGACAATAAACATCCAATTTCTAATGCAACTCCAAACTAATTTATCCTTACTTCTATGTGCATTTAACGGAATCTGTAAAATTTCAGCAGCATCAACAGGAAGAATTACATTTCTTATCAACTTAGCATTCCAACAGCCCAATGAAACATCCAACAATACATCAACTTTAGCATCAAACGATAAAGTATTACTTGGAGTGAGAACTGTTCTACTATGAGAGTTTGGCAGCCAGTAATCATCCCATATCCTAATATGGTTTGGAAATATTTGGCTTTAAAAACTTGATAAAATAGAGAATTATGCATGATTGTGAAGTAACTGTCATCCTTGTTTTGCTAACAAAGCCAAATTAAAAGCCTTCGAGTTGCGAAAACCCATATCACCCTTGATCTTGGACTAATACAAACGATTCCAATTAACCTAATGAATTCTTCTCTCATCATGACCATGTTGTGCCCACCAAAACTGTGCATACATTTGTACCAATTCCTTACAAAAGTCCTTGAGTTTAAAATAGCTCATAGTATAGTTCGGAATTGTTTGTACCATTGCTTTAATAAGGACTTCCTGACTAGCCTGTGAAAGAAGCTTCTCCTTCCTATAACGTTTTCCATATTTTCTCCTTTATTTTTCCAAAACTAGCATGCTTAGAATGACCCACAAAAGAAGGTAACCCAAGATATTTATCATGAGATCGAATAGATTGTACAGCCCATAGTGCCTTGATCTGATCTCTCTGGCTTAAAAAATGATGCTGTCGTCAGAAGAATTTCTCATATTTGTATGCTGACACTTATTTTCTATTATGAATGCAAATTCTAGACAAAGATAATTGATCGAGCTAATTATTCTTCACCCTGACTTATTTGTTCCGATGCCCAAGTTGTGTTTTTGTTTTTTTGAGCCTATAAGCATGTTGGCGTTACTACAAAGTCATGGGCATTGCAAGCATTTACATGATTAAAACTATCTCTATGTTAAGTTTTGAAAATGATTATCCCATCTTGATAAGACAGACTATGACTATGATCGTTAATTCCTCATCCTTCCCTCTCAAAAAAACAAAAGAAAGAGGTAATGAAATGCTTCGAAAGGAGAGTTTCCAATTTCTCTACCTGAATAGTACTTCCTCATAATTGAAATTAATTGGTAACTGGGTCATTATTAGGGGTGTAAACGGGCCGGTCCGGTCCGGCCATGGACCGTCGGACCGGACTGGATTGGACCGAACCGAACTCTTATAGGGACCGGACCGGACCGGTAGTCATCGGTCCGGCCTTTTTTTTTTCACATCAATTAATAAAAAAAATTTATTTACAATACTAAATTAAACTAAGTGACTTATTAATATGGATTATGTAACAAACTCAATAAAAAAATATTTTATATGGTCAATGATAATAAATTAAATGAAAATTACATTATTGATGATGTTAATTATTACTTTATTACTAACTTAAAGTATATTAATGCATAATGAGTCATATACAACTTTTAACATTTTGTATATGAAGCAATAAGCATAAATAACTTAATTATCCATACATATTACATCCATAATTGAGAAAGATACATACTTAATATACTATTATAAATAAGCATAAAATATTTAATTATACATACTATTATAAATTTATAAATTATACATGTATTATAATTTATACTATAACTCTTAATATTTAATAATATTAATAATACATTAAAGAATATATTAATATATTGATACTAAATATATATAGTTATAGACTTATAGTGATTAGTTATTATAAATCATGATTAGTATAACTATATAATAGTATTAGTATAAAGTATTAGACTATTAGTAATATAGTATAGCTATATATTAGTAATATTACTATAAATATAACTGTATAACTATAGTCTATACTTAATTATAATATGGTATAATTATATATTAGTTAGTGATAAGATTAGGTTAGATGAAAATTATATAATTAATTATATATATAATTTTTTTTTAGGTTCGGTCCAGTCCAGTCCAAAAAACACGTGGACCATGGACCGGACCGAATGAATTCGGTCTTATAAAATTCGGACCGTGGACCAGACCGAATGAACTCAGTCTCGGTCCACTCTCGGTCCAGTCCATTAGGTCCGTTCGGTCTGATCGGTCCGTTTACAGCCCTAGTCATTATTAAGATAAGTTTCACAACAAAGTAGTTATCCCAAGTGAATGTGGCCATCATATGCAACATCTTGTTGGGCCTACAATAGAGGGGCCCACACCACTAGGATTGTAATGGATCTGGTTTTGGACGTTTTGTAGAACTGAATTGGTATCCACCAGTTTTGAAAATTATCGGAGCGATTAACCACCGAAATCGAAACTTCCTGTTTTTTGGATTTCATTCACGTTCAGTCCAGTGTTTTCAATTTTACGGATAAACAAAATTATATTCGAACAAAACTTTAGCAAGTAATTTATCCATATCCATCATTTTATAATTTTTGGCTAAAAAGTTATAAAATTAAAATTTGTATGTTAATATCAAAATTCAAATGTTATATTAAAAATATAAGATTAATTTATGTTATATCATAAATCAAATATTATATTAAAACTTTTAAGATTAATTTTATATTATATAAAATGTTAAATTAATTTTATGTTATAGAATTAATAGGCATGAATAATAAAATTAAAACTTTATGTTATATTAATCAGTAATTTAACATATAATATATATACTATAATATAAATAATATTTTATATATAATATAAAAATTAAAAATATATATACCTGTACGGTTCGAACAAATTTTCAAAATGAAAATCGAAACTGCTTAGAACCGATTATAGAATCGGACGAACCCAACCGGTTTACCAATTTTCTTTTACACTCCTAATCATGACAACGAATAATAATTGACTTTGTCCATGTCCATGCAAATGTTGTCGTTACCTGCTAATTGGGTCGATCGCCAAATTTAAAATAATAATAATAGTAATGACCACGATTTTTGCAGGTGTAAAACTGAAAATCGAGGTGATTCAAAAGTATTGTTTGGATTAGAAATTCATTTTAATTCATTTCAACTCATTATTATAAATTTTTTTAAATTTTTACATAAAATATAATAAATGATTTAATTTTTTAAAATTTTAAAATAATAATAATATTAAAAAATAATATTCTAATAATATTTTATTTTATTATTCAGAAACTATTTCAACTTATCTTAGATAGATTTGGATAATGAGATAAGAAAAATTTAAAATATTATTATTATTTTGAGATTTAAAAAAATTAAATTATTTATTATATTTTATATAAAAATTAAAAAAAATTATAATAATAAGATAAATGTATCTCATCTCAACTTTCAATCTTATCCTAAATCCCAACCGACCTTAATTAATGAATAATATTTATGGCATTGGTATGTTTTTTCAACTACCCTGTTGTACAATCTGGATTTTTTAATTATTTGCTCAGCTGGAACTACTACACGTGAAAATCATTGAGACTATAAATAAATCTAAAAATATTTATAATTTTAGAATAAGAAATCTTACCTTTTTTTAAAAAAAAAAAAAAAAAAAAAGTTTAATCCAAGATCTATATAAAAAATCTATTTTTTTTTTTTTAATAATAGTTCTATTATTTTCCAAAAAAATATAAAAAATTTTATATATTTTAAAATTGTATCTAGCATTACTCAAAACAATCTGACAGTAGTACCAATTGTCTATTGATTCGTATTTTACACGTGTTAAATCTCAACTCACAGCCACTTTAATTAATGAAAATCATCTTTTTAGCATATCATATTGTCATCAAATAAGTGGCCAAAAAAAAGTTGAATGCTAATTAGTGGTAGACCTTTGAAAAAAAATAGTAGAAATTAAATCAGCTCTATTGGATGGATACATGCTGTGATCATTTTTTTCTTTAATTTTTGTTCGAAATTGTGGATTTTAAGTGAGATAAATATATAAAATGAATTTTATAATACTTAATACCTTTTTCATATTATCCAAAATATTTATACGGATAATAATAAATTATGTATAACCCTATTCTTATCTTTATCTCTTTTCTAAAGGTCGAGATCACTGTTTTTAATTTTATACCATATCGATTACCGGTCTAGTACAGGTATACTATATGTTTCATATTATTTCGATCTGTACCAGTCTGTGTACCAGCCAATATTTCGATCTTTTTTTTTTCATTTTTTCAAACTACAAGCTCATTTTCTTTATCTCTAATTCAGATTAGGCTATTTTTAATTTATATATCTAAGTATTTATATATAATTTATTCATATATAGACTATTATTTTAAAATATAATTTATATATATAATTTATTCACATATTGACTATCTCGAAATGGTACACGAAACGGTACCGATATCGAAATATTTCGTTCTAGTGCCTTCACCGGTACAGCATCTGGTACAGTATTTAAAACATTGGTCGAGATAACTATTTAAAGACTCTTTTAATATTAAGAATATTTTAAAATATTTATAAATAGTAACAGATAATTTATAAATAGTAATAAAATAATAATAAAAAAATAGTAATTAAATTATAAATAATTTAAAAATAAAAGATGGAAGCTGTTGAAGCAGCCACAGAATTTACTATTCCTTGAGAAGCTGGCAATGGTGAAACCGACAATGGAAGATGGATAGCTCTGTTATTCCTGTCGTTTATCACGTGTTTGATGTCTATAGAGTAATTTTCCACCTAAAATATAGTGTATAATTTTATATTGTTCACTTTTCATGCGCCATTTGAAATTTGGCAATGGACAATCATGCCGAATGTTTTGTGTCCAACACTGCACTAAAGAATTGGAAATAATTTTATATTGTTCACTTTTCATTGCGCCATTTGAAATTTAGCAATGGACAAGCATGCCGAATGCGTCCAACACTGCACTAAAGAATTGGAACAAATTGCTCCACATTGGGAGGTAACAACTTCAAGTGGGTTAACTGATTCCAAACATATAACATTTATTAAGAATAATGGTAGATACTTTCTTTGTTCGTGCACTCCCGCTGAAAAAAGTAGGGTCTATTATTAAAAAAATAATTTTTTATGTAGATTCTAGATTTACTCTTTTTTTTTTAAATTAGTGCACGGAATTTGCACACTATAGGACTGCAAATATAATTTCTCTTTAATTAAATATAATGTAGTGTAAAGATGAGAAGTTGAATTTAAAGACTTCTATTTTAATAAGAAAATTTTATACACTATACTACCATCTCACTTTTACTCCACTACGTAAGATGTGACACATTTATTATAATTGTTAAATGCTAAAAATTACACAACAGACCAGAAGAGAGAAAAGAGTCATCTCCGACCCACGAGATGATTCAAACTTCAATGCGGTACTCTTCGTGTTCATCTATCTGATAAATAATAAATAAATGAAATAAAATAAATAAAGGGAGACACATGAATTTACGTGATTCGGCATAAAAGTCTACGTCCACGGGTTGTTGAGGGCAAAATCAACTATATCGATTTTACAATGTCTCATGGCCTCACATATTACTCAATACAATGAGAGAATTTAGTCTCAGGAGAGCCCTTGTAGAGAATTAGTAGAGAGTGCCTAAAGTCAGCCTGTTAGATTTGTGGGGAGCTGCTCCTTATATAGACGTTATTTCTTTGGAGTGATAGAATCCAACTTGACTTGTGATATATTTTCCTTTTAAGAATCTGAGCCAACTTCTTTACCTTATCTCTTTCTGCCTTATCTCTTGGCTTTATCTCTTTCTGTCTTATCTATTGGTTTGATCTCTTTCCTTAGTGATAGATTTTCAAAGGGTTTGACCCAGTCAATTTAGTCCCTAACAATAATCATCTTATGAAAATAAATGTATTACATCTTATATAATGGAATGAGAGTGTAGTATATAACCTTCTCCGTTTTAATATAATCTTAAATCTCTACTTATCCCAATGATTTAAATTAAGAGGAATATATAAAATTTATTATTTAAGATAATTGTGCACTTGTTTGCACAATACTCAGCATCCAAACTCTTATAATTTGAAAATATTTACCGTTTAATTTCATTGGGGCATCATGTATGTCTGAAATCGATAGTAGAAAAGATCCACTCTTATTTTCAATAATACATCTTGATCACAACCAAAAACCAAAATTTAAATGCCTAAAAAAGGAGAAAGGAATGATGATTGATGTGAGATTAGCTGTGACGATTGAAAATATATATAGTCTTAAGATGTATAAACTCCACATACTTTCTTTAAGAAAAATAGACAAATATGTAAACTATATGAAAAAGATTTATTTTTCAACTGTGAACCCTATTTTTTTTTAACACATCATAGGAGTGTATTAAACATAACTCAAGCCAAGAAGTAGAAGAACAAAAAAGAGAAAAGAAGAAACAGATTTCCCAAGAAACATAAAAACCAAAAAAAGTAAAATTCAGTTGGATCTACTCCCATGATCCTACGATTAAATTAATTATCATAATGTGTCTTAAAAAAAATTCTTATTGTGAGACCAACCCAAAAAAAAAATATGGAGAAGCATTATTGAGATTTTTCTTTTGTTTTTTATTAATCATTATCTATTTTTTTAGTGACCACATTTTGGCTGTGGGAATTATCAAATATGAAATCATTGCTGTCCCCACGTGATTTGCGCAGGTCTTGATCATCAAAATAGACAAAATAAATAAATAAATAAATGTAGATTAGGATAATATTGTTTATTAATACTTTGGAAACGAATCAAAGATGCATAATGTAGCTGAATCTGCTTCAAATTGACAGGCAATATACATGAGAAAAGTGATATAAAGGTTATTGCCATCTTGCCAAAGGGTGGTAACTTCTGGGTTAAGGTAACGAGCCTATAATTTGCGCAATGCGCCGATTTGTCGTGTATATTGTGTATTAGAGAGAGATCAAATTTTATAGTGAAAAAATTCGAAACGGTTTATAGAGCAGTTTAAGAAACAATATAAAAATTGAAATAGTGCTTTTGGATGGAGACTGGAATCAGTTTATATTTTTATATGTAAGGAAATAAATGAAATTTAAAAGTTACAATAGTTCATAATGAAACATTATTTTTAAAAAGATTACCGCTCTATAAATATAACACTTCAAGTTTAATGGGTAGAATGCCATATAGGAGTCATATAACTCCCCTTAAAATACAAAAAAAATATAAATATTGAATTAGTACTTTTGGATGAAGTCTTGAATCGTTTCATATCTTTATATGTAAGAAAATAAATGAAAAACTTAAAAGTTACAAAAATTCATAATGAAACATTAATTTTAAAATGTTTACCGCTTCATAAATATAATACTTCAAATTTAATGATCAAAATGCCTACTTTTATGGATAGAATCCTACATCAGAATTATATGACTCTACTTTTATATATAGTAATAGATTTTCCTAAGAAAAAAAACAAAAAATGAGATAAATAAACTTTAATTAGGTCTAATCTCTCATCTTACTAATTATGGAATGTGTAATAATTTTTACAAGTCTCAAGTATACAAACTCCGCGAAGATTTTTTGTAAATAAGTGGACCTCGCGAAGGCAATATTTGTTATTTGTGTGTTCACTTTTTTATAAAGACTTGCACAAAAACTTACACACCGAGACTTGTAGCAAACATTAGGATTGGTTTGGTTACACAAAATCAAACTATCTCATCTCATCTCATATAATCATTATAATTTTCTCAAACACCCACATAAGATATAATAAACAATTCAATTTTTTTAAATCTTAAAATAAAAATTATATTAAAAAGTTTTATTATAATAATATTTTATTTAACTTTAAATAAAACATTTAACAAAACATTTAATTTTATCTTAACTGCGTAACCAAACCACACCACTCTCATAAAATATATGGCCACCTTTAGTTTAATGCAATGATTATCTACCTTAAAAATTGTCTCATTGTTGGACCAATAAAAAAGTCATATGAAAAAGGATTAATGATTTTTCTTTATGAGTCATTATTAACTTTTTTTTTTTTTATTGACACATTTTGCAATATGTAAATAGTGCTATCCCTACATTATAACTTGACATTAGGGCAGACTTTATGTCAATTCAACATAAGGTACCATGATTAACGTAACAAGATTCAAATCGAATTATATAAATCTAAATAAATAATTTAATAAACAGATTAATTGTGTGTTAATATATTTAACTTGTAATTAATTCGCATAATTTGTATAATCAAATTAAATTTTTATTATTAAAGAAATATAACCGTAATATTGCATTAGATTTCAAGAATCACAGTTGGGATTTTGGATAACATATCTATTAGAAGTTTGGATAATATTTTAACGAAATGACATTTAAAAAAAGAGAAATGTTATTTACAATTATAGCTTACAAAAGCGCCACACTCTTTTTAAAAAAGGATAGCGCTACTATGTCTTCTAGGTTTGATCATTAGAAGTGTCCTCAGTGTAAATTGTATTTTTTTTTCTTTTCAATATTTTTTAAACATTTTAAAAAAATCAATATACTAATAGTCACTTCTTTAACTATTAAGTAAATAAAATAAAATACATAAGTGTTCAAATTAAGGAGACAAACTCAAATGACATAGTATCATTTTTTTTTTCGAAAAAATGAGTAAATATGGAACGCGCATGAAAAAATTAGTTATTTAATAATAAATTCTAATTTTTTTAAAAATAGTGCGTGGTACTTGCTCAACACATAATCATATTAGTATTACAAAAATTAGTTAACCAAGTTTTTTTGTTTTCATTGTGTGCTTAGGATATATTTTTTTCTCCTAAAAAGCAGGAACGAATTTTTATGTTTGGATTCGGAAATGAGTTGAGATGATTTTAAATGAGTTGAATAAAATATTATTTTTAATATTATTATTATTTTGAGATTTAAAAAAATTAAATTGTTTATTATATTTTATATAAAAATTTAAAAAAATTATAATGATAAGATGAGAAAAGTTGATGTGACTTTCGAATCCAAACAAAAATTTTCTTTATATATTTTGAGTACTTGGTCAACATAGAATTTATAAAAAATAGAAAATTTATCGATTCTTGTATTCTGCCCACATGAATGAAGACTGCCGTGGCAATATTATTATATGGGTAATTATATATATATATGTCAGAAATCTTTATTTTTTTATTTTTATAATTTTAATTATAATGATTGAAGTAAAACATCGATGATTGCATACGATTTCATAAATGGATTGGGTAAATGAAAAGTCACTGATGTGTAATTGAAATATAACACATTAGTTAGTATAATTATGAATGACGAAATCATTTTATTAAGGATAAAAACAATATTATTCTTTATCTTAAAAATTTATTATACTTAAATTACATTTGTTGACATAATTTATTGTAAATATTTATTTGAAAAATATTTTAGTCGATTTTACAATAATAAATTTACAAACAGATATGATTTGATGTTGTGAATGGGTAAAAATAATAAGGTCCAATATAGGGCCCAACCACCAGGCCAGGAGACAAGAAGATATGAGTAGGGGACAAGGTGCAATAGGCAAGTGGCGTGTGGGTTAGAGCCGGTTAGAGGAAATTACAGAGAAAATGGACTGACATTGGTCCCACCATTATCGATTGACACACACAACATAGTGGATAAAAGGCCTTCAGCCAGATGACCCACGATAGGCTCTCTCTTCCCCTTCTTTGGTTCTTCTCTTTCTCCTTCTAGAGTTCTTCTTCTCCAAAGAGAGTTTTTTTCCTTCCTTGCCCTCTCCTTCGAAACCAGATACGTAGGGAGCTCTAGGGAAGGATTTATTTTCAATAGATTTATATGTAAAATCATAATTGTATAGCGAAATATGAGAGGTCATGAGAAATTGTAAACAAGAATATTGTAGTAGATTTCTCCTCCCCAAACGTTCATGGATGCAGGCATTATGCCGAACCACGTAAATTCTTGTGTTCATCTTTCTTTATCTTTTATGTACTTATGTTTTCCATTCACTGCCATAGGCATATGCATCATTACCATATAGCTGCATCGGAATACTTCCGAGGGCTCCAAACAACACCAAACAAGGCTCAAGTTGCCCCATTGGGCTGTAAATGACTCTTTTTCCCCCTCTGGCCTGTTAAGCGATTTTTACGGCTTCAATAGTGGTGCTGTTTGTGGGGTCTGATTTCCTCTCTTTGTCGGAGGTGGAACAAGGACGATTTCTTGGCGCACTGGATAAATCTTTGGACTAACTAATAACACCCTCCTAGATGAGTATTCTTGATTTTCTTAACTTTTAAATTTATGAAAAATGGGCGGATAGCGAGCAAGGAAAGATAAAATCTTTCTCGCCCAGGTGAGGGACTAACTAAACTCCAGGCCCCTGCACCTAAATCACTATCGCACAAAAGCACACTACTCAGGCACTTATACTTTGGAGTTGGACAAATAATTAAAAGTGCACAGTGGCCACAGGGCACGGTGCAGTACACAGGTCGGCATTGTTTACTTAAGTGCACAGTGTCATGCACGTTGATGCACTACCACTGTGCATGCACAGTACTCAAGACCAACTCCTTTGGGAGCCACCTGCTCAGGAGTCACCATCGCAGCCCCTCGGATCGGGACTCATCCACTAGGGACCAACCCACTCGGGAGTCTCCATCATAGCCCTTCCCGCTCGATAGCCAATCCACTCGGGACTATCTCACTCTGGACCAATCCCCATGCTGCTCGGGAATCTCCATTGCAGCCTCCCTCAACTCGGGATCCCTCCTTAGCCCACCAACTCAGCATCTCCGTAGCCCACTTTCCTCGGCACCCTTTCTACCTAGGACTTGCTAAGCTTGGGAAGCATCAGCTCAGGCACCACCTGATCGGGAGCCACCTACTTGGGAGTCACCATTGCAGTCCCTCGCCTCGGGACCCCTCACGCTCAGGAGTCATCAACTCGAGAACCATCTGATTGGGAGCCACTTGCTCGGGAGTCACCAGCTTGGAGATGACCTGCTCAGCACCCCACCAGCTCGAGCCAGCACCTCACTTTACTCGGGAGTTACCCACTCGGATATGACCTGCTCGACATCCCATTAGCTTGGGACAGCACCTCACTTTGCTCTAGAGTTAATCGCTCGGTACCTCCTAACCTACTAGCCACCTCCTCTGCCCAAGGCTCCTCTGCTTCTACTCGGAACCCAAAGGCTCGAGAAGCACCTACACCTCGTCTGCATGGGAAGACCACTCTTGCTCGAGAGTTATCTATACAGGAAGCACCTGCACGACAGCCTGCTAGCTCGAGAAGTCACCTCCACTCGGGATGCACCTTTAAGGCTCGGGAAAACATAGCTCGTGCAAAAACACCGATCATGTGGCCCCCCACTATGGTGGAGTGGTTTGGCATGGATGAACACCTCCGTCCAAAAAGTCGAGTTCCTACACTCACAAGAAGATGGGTCCCTAGACTCACTTACCCACCCACCCCCCCTCGCGCCTCCCATGGGTCCATAACCACTGGCAGTAGACTCGCTTGAAGACGTCTACTCTTCATGGCAGGAACACAATGGTGGAGCCTCCTTCCGATCACTCAGTACCGTAAAGATGAGTAGTGCACGCTGTGCACAGTGCAGACAGAGAAGAAAGTAGCTGCCGAAGGCCTGCTCAAGGCTTTCGTGTACTGGTGGAGACACCACCAACAGCCACCAGAGCCGTCGAAAAGTCTCGCCATATACGAACTTGTCAGTGCTCGCCACGGAAGCTTCTCGCCATCGGTTCTCGGGATACTAAAAGATGACCCATACGCGATTCCTCGCCACAATATGCTACTCACCAATTGCCCACTCACTGGATATTCCTCACCACTTACTTACCGAACTAGAGCCTTCCTCACCAAGTGGGCACATACACAAGGAGAGCTCTCGCCATATACACCAAATTAATCAGGTCCCTTGGTATCGCATGCCTTCATCAACGCTGAAGCATGGCTATCCCCAAGCATCACCTCTATGTCACCAGCCTTCACCACACTCAAGCGAGATAACTAAGGTTTGCAAACCTTAGACTTGTGATTTGGATTATTTAATCTAACCTATTTAGTTTTTATTTTGTCACAATGACAGCTCTAACTCCCACCATAGAGTACGGCGTAGTGCAATTCAACGAGCGCAAAGGTCACAAGACCCGCGACCCCTCTCCAAGTTAGCCACCATGGGCAAGTCACACACTCACGGTGCAATCGCCAGGCAGGAAAGGTCAGGACTGCCCGACCTCTCCAAGTTAGCCACCATAGGCGAGTCACACACTCGCGATGCAATCGCTAGGTAGGAAAGGTCAAGGATTGCCCGACCTCTCCAAGTTAGCCACTATGGGCAAGTCACACACTCGCGGTGTAATCAATAAGCGGGAAAGGTCAAGGACCACCCCTCTCCCAATTAGCCACCATGGGCGAGTCACACACTCACGGTACACTCTCCAAGTTAGCCAATAAGGGCCGAGTAACACACTCACAGTGCAATCCTTCAGGAACGAGCCTTCGGAGTTAACAAGCCTCCGAGCTCCACAAGCCACTGCCAGTTTTTGGGAACGAGTCTATAAAGTTAACGGGCCTCCTAGCTCCACAACCGCCATGCGTGGTTTACCTACGGGAACGAGCTAACGGGCTCGGCAACCGCCTAAGATGGACCTAGGAGGTTGACGAGCCCTTCGACCACTTTGTATAGGTTACTTCACACAAACTCTGACACTAACAACAAAACAAAAGGCATCAAATGAACATACACTTTACAAATGACAACAAACATCCGAGCTTCGAGCTCACACCATGCACGGTCGAGTTCATCTCCCGCCTTAGCCGAGCTCCGCACTCGCACCATACGCGGTCGAGTCCATCTCCCACCTTAGTCGAGCTTTACGCTCACAATATACTCAGTTGAGTCCATCCCCTGCCTTAGTCGAGTTTCACGCTCACACCATATGCTGTCGAGTCCATCTCCCACCTTAGTCGAGTTTCGCGCTCGCACTCTACGCGGTTGAGTCCATCTCCCGCCTTATCCAAGCTTCGCGCTCGCACCATGCGCGGTCAAGTCCACCTCTCACCTTAGTCAAGCTTCGCACTCACATTCTACGCGGTTGAGTCCATCTTCCATCTTAGTCAAGTTTTGCGCTCGCACTCTACGTGGTCGAGTTCATCTCTCGCCTTAGTCGAGCTTCACACTCACACTCTACGAGGTTAAGTCCATCTCCTGCCTTAGTCGATTTTCGCGCTCCTACTCTACGCAGTCGAGTCCATCTCCTACCTTAGTCGAGCTTCGAGCTCGCACCAGATGCGGTCGAGTCCATCTCCCACCTTAGTTGAGCTTCGCACTCGCACTCTACACGGTCGAGTCCATCTCCCACCTTATCCGAGCTTCACGCTCGCACCATACGCAGTTGAGTCCATCTCCCGCTATACTCAAGCATCGCGCTCGTACACCGTCGAGCCCATCTCCCTCCCTAAACGAGCCATGCGCTCGCAAGAAGTCGAGTCCATCTCCTACCTTATCCGAACTTCGTGCTCGCACCATACGCGGTCAAGTCCATCTCCCGCCTTAGTCAAGCTTCGCGCTCGCACGCGGTCGAGTCCATCTCCCTCCCTAAACGAGCCATGGGCTCGCATGTGGTCGAGTCCATCTCCCACCTTAGCTGAGCTTCTTGCTCACACTCTACGCGGTCGAGTCCATCTCCCGCCTTAGCCAAGTTTTGTGGTCTCACTCTATGCGGTTGAGTCCATCTCCCACCTCAGCTGAGCCTCGCACTCGCACTTTATGCGATCGAGCTTATCTCCCACCCTAGTCTTGCACAAGCTGCTTACCTGCACTCTTCGCAATCGAGTTCATTCCCGCCTAACCCTAAGTTCAGAAGTATGTACCGCTCGCACCAGATGAACAAATGAAACTACGACTAGCCTCCATAACACATTTCCCAAAGTACTCGGACAGACCAATTCAGCTACATTTTTACCTTTGAAGATTCTCAAAGTCTTCTTTTGAAAATAAATCGCTCTTAAAAGTCGCGAGATACTATGAGGGGTAAAAATAATAAATCCCAATATATGGCCCAACTACCAGGCCACGAGACAAGAAAATATGAGTGGGGGACAAGGTGCAGCAGGCAGGTGGCATGTGGGTTAGAGCCGGTCAAAGGAAATTACAGAGAAAAGGGACTGACACTGGTCCCACCATTACCAACTGACACACACAACAGGGTGGATAAAAGGCTTTCAGCCGGATGACCCGCAACAGGCTCTCTCTTCCCCTTCTTCGATTCTTCTCCTTCTCCTTCCAGAGTTCTTCTTCTCTATAGAGAGTTTTTTCCTTCCTCGGCCTCTCCTTCGAAACCAGATATGCAGGGAGCTCTAGTGAAAGCTTTCTTTCCAGTAAATTTATATGCAGAATCACAATTGTATAGCGAGATATGAGAGGTCATGAGAGATGGTAAACAAGAATATTGCAGTAGATTTCTCCTCCCCAAATGCCCGTAGATGTAAGCATTATGTCAAACCACGTAAATCTTTGTGTTCATCTTTCTTTATCTTCTCTGCACTTATGTTTTCCATTCACCGCCATAGGCGTACGCACCGCAACTGTACAGCCACGCCAAAATATTGTCGGGGGCTCCAAACAACACCGAACAAGACCCAAGTCGCCTCAGTAGGCTGGGATGACTCTTTCTCTCCCTCCGACCTGTTGAGCGATTTTTACAACCTCAACAGATGTGATACAAAATTGTTATATTATTTTTATTATTAAATATATTTAACAATTGTGTTACATCAAGATAATAAAATGTAAAACTAAAAAAAAAAAATGTAACTTCGTATTTAATATTTTTATGATTAAAAAAAGTGTAATCAATCGATCTGATCTCCATTATTTACAGTTCAAGGATTAAAACTGTTAGAAGAGATATACGTAAGTTTGGTTATGGCTACATTGTTGCCGGCATGAACGCCCTCAAAATTCTCGAATAAAATGTGCTCGTCTCTCCAACCATTAATGCAAGCACCTTTCGCGTCTGAGACAGTCTATGTGATGGTGTTAATGGCGGTTGTTAAAGAAAGAAAAAAACTTGCTTCTATATGAGGACAAGCAACATAATGCTCTTTTGATCATCTGTAAAGAATTAAACGCAGTGAAGAAGAAAAGAAGAACTAGAGCATATAACGTGCTTGAAGAAATGCCATAGAGAAGATGAAGTTTTCTTAACTCGTATATTTTCATTCTTTTGTATCACCAAAATACATTTAACCAATAACTGCAAATATATGTACAGATTTCTCAACGTAGGATAGAAGAACAAAATCTTGATCCAACGGTGTATGATGATACAGTCTGTTATGGAGGAATGTTCTGGAAAAAAGACACGTGTTGCTCTGTCATTTGTTGTGGTGCTCTGCCATCTGTTGCAAAAATATTCTGCTGTTAAAAACAATTGTTGGGTAGTGCGGTTGTGCTCCACTCCTACAGGCATGAGGATGTTATTGTCGTGGCTGCTGTTGTGTGCTTGTTTTGTGAATGTCCTGAATGAATTGTTGTGGCCTAGTATGATGGACTTTCTATCTTAATATGCCCCCATGAATCAAGTGGCACTGGATAGATGGTGAGGCTTGATCGAAGGAAATTAAACTGAGCCATTGAAGGGGCTTGGTAAAGATGTCAGCAAGCTGATCTTTAGTTAAGGCAAACGAAACTTTAAGTGCCTTCGCAACGACATGCTCTCGCACAAAGTGGTAATCAAGATCAACATGTTTAGTACGTGAATGTAGCAATGGGTTTATAGATAAATATGTTGCACCCAGATTATCACACCATAGTGTAGGTGGTTCAGACAAAAAAATGTCAAGTTCACTGAGTAAGGATTGAAGCCACAATAACTCACAAGTAGTATTAGCAACAGTTTTATATTCAGCCTCAGTAGAGGATCTAGCAATGGTTGCTTCTTGGATCCCCAAGATACCAGGTGCGAACCAAAATACACACAAAAACTGCCAGTGGACTTGCGGTCATAAGGGCATCCAGCCCAGTCAACATCAGAGAAGGCAGATAAAGTAAATGAGGATTTACTAGACAAGTGCAAACCGTAATAAGAAGTGAGATGCAAGTACCTAAGGATGCATTTTACTACTTGCCAATGAGGGACTGAAGCATGTAAACGTCTTCTTCCAAGTCGCCGTGCAGGAAGGTGTTGTGAATATCCGATTGATGTAATAGCCAACCAGATGAAACTACAATTGAAAGGAGTAGGCGAACGCAGGTTTGATGACCGGGCTATATGTCTCGTTGAAATCAACCCTGGCCTGCTGATGAAACCCTTTTGCAACTAGGCGAGCCTTTCGTCACTCAAGGGTGCCATCGGCACGCCATTTGGATTTAAGAACCCACTCGCAACCGAGTATGTTAAGGGAGGAAGAGTAGGGAATTAAATCCCAGGTTTTGAGCATCAAACTCAGGGGCCATTGCTTGTTTCCATTCGGGGTATTTGGATGCCTCTGTGAAAGAGGTGGGTTCTTCAGGAACATGATTAGAGGAGGATGCAGTGAGGTGTAGAGAAGGTTTTAGGTTTGGCCAAGGAACAGTGTCGTCAAAGCAATGAAGGGGACAACGTATATTGTTGTGGGAACGTGTTACCAAAGGGTGATTTGAAGTGGGTTGAAGATTCGGTAGAGAGGGATGTAAAGGAGAGGGTGACGGCACTGGAAGAGATTGTGAAGCCGAATGAGATGACCTAGGTGAGGGAAATGAGGTTTCGGCCTAAGAGGATAGAGGTGTTTGAGTGGAGGTGGGCTGCAGCGTGTAAGGTGGATGTGTGTGCGTTGCAGTTTGTGGGTTAAGTGCATTGACAGGCCCAGTAGGAGATGTGGTGGAAAGGAGGGGAGGATTAGGAGATAAAACAACAGGCTGGGGTATTGTGTAAGAAGTGAGGACTAGCCTGTGAGAGTCCGAACCTAAGTGTGATTGTGAATGTAATCCAAAAAGAGAGTTAGAGGTGGATGCACACGGGAAAATGTTTTCATAAAATTTGACATCTCGTGAGACATAGGTTCGACCTGTGGGGATATGTAGACAATAATATCCCTTGTGATAGGGACTATATCCCATGAAGACACATGGTTTGGAGCGAAAATCTAATTTGTGACCATTGAAAGGACGTAAATGGGGCCAACATTGACAACCAAAGGTGCGTAAAAATTTATAGTCCGGGTTTTGATTAAAGAGAACTTGGAAATGATATTTGTGATTTAAAATTGGAGTGGGCATTCGATTTATAAGAAAAACCGCCGTTAAGAAAGCTTCGGCCCAAAATTTTTGAGGAACAGAGGCATGGGCTAGGAGGGAAAGTCCAGTTTCCACAATGCGACGATGTCTACGTTCAACAATGCCATTTTGAATATGTGAGTAGGGACACGTCACACGATGATTAATACTAGTGTTTTGAAAAATTTTGTGTAGTGGGTGAAATTTTCCTCCCACATCCATTTGAACGGAAATGATTTTGGAAGAAAAAAAATTATTAACATGATTAAGAAAGGCTAAAAAAATAGTAGAGACATCAGACTTAGATTGGAGCGGAAAAAGCTAGATATATTTAGAAAATTTATCTACCACATATAAATAAAAACAACAACCATTGGTGGATGGCACAGGTGCGGGTCCCCAAACATTAAGAGATAAAATACTAAAGGGTTGGTGTGATCTAAATGTGGTGGGTGGGTGAGGTAGAGTGTGTGACTTAGCTTGTGGACAAGCTGAACAGTGAGGTAGTCGAGTGGAGCTAGTAACATGTAGCTGAAATTTGTTGATGGTAAACTGAGTAGTACGGTAGCTTGGGTGTCCAAGTCTTGAATGCTAAGTGTGGGATGATGCATGTTCACTAAGTAGTGCTCTAGGCCAAAGAAGAGCAGTTCCTGGTTGTGCCAAAACACAAGCTAGTAATTCATATAGACCGTTCCTAACGTGGCCCTAAAGAAGCGTTTCCCGAGTGTCCAAATCCTTCACAAAAAAATAGTTGGAATGAAACTAAAAAAAGATAGAGTTATCTAAGCAAAATTGACAGACTGAAAGTAAGTTGCGAGTAATGGAGGGAACATGAAGAAGCTTATGGAGTAAGAATTTTCCGGAATGGGAATAAAAGTGAGCTGAACCAGTGTGTTGAATAGGGAGAGTAGAACCACCCCCAATGCTGACTTGGTCGAATCCTTGGTAAGAAACGGCATCCAAGTTCAAGTTGGCGAAGTCAGATGTAAAATGGTTTGTAGCTGTGGTATCCAGGAACCATGCGTTCGAGTTTGGAGCAGCCAAAGGAGTCGTGGTATAGTGCGCAGCTAAGGAGGCTGGTGCAGAATGCATGATCAGACCTGTAATAACAGGTGATGGTCGTGTGGCCAGTTTGTGGCAAACCTGACACATAGGGCGACCACTAGATGAAGATTGATTGTTAAACAGAGATGGACTACCGCGAGGACCTCCACGACCCTTGCGACCACGAAAATAATTCCCCCTGCCTCGGTTTGGGCCAGAATTTGCATTGGGTTGCCGAGAAGTGTTGTTAGCTGCAATAGAAGTGCCTGAAAAGAGAGTATTAGTTTGATGGGCAATACATGGTTCATGATTCAACAAAAAACTGAAAACTTGGGGGGTGGTAAGGGGGTCTGGCCGAGTGGTTAAAGAGGAAACAATGGACTCATAATCAGTTCCAAGTCTGGCAAGCAGGTAGATGATAAGTTTAGTAGAAGAGATGGGTCTAGCTATGCCTAGAGTGGCCGAGAGGGCTATTGCTTTGTTGAAGTACTCAGTAATGGAGTCAGAGCCCTTCTTCAAGGTGGCAAGTTGAAACTTGGTTTGCATGACATGGACAGAGGATTGGGCAGAAAACATTGTTTCTAATTGTTGATGTCGTGTTTTGCACACTTGGGCCACATCCTTCAGTCTGCATTCGAAATGACCATTTACAATCCCTGAAACATGAAAGGGGAAACAATGGAAGGGGTGGGGACCTCGGGGTCCGTTGATCCTCCGATGCTTAAGTCAGTGAGTTTTCAATATAAGAATAAGATCTCTATATATGATAAATTAGAGAGATTACCCATTTCTTGATGTTGACTTCTCTTATTTATAGGGGTTGGCCGGGTCCTTCATATTATGATGCTCCGTATTCGTAGGAGATCAGGCTTCTTAAATATCCTTAATACCGAGCCACTTAATCTGACACACTTTCCCGGGCCGGCTCGTACTTGTAGTTCCCGTGGGTCATTCGGTATCACGCCTTAGAGGTGATTGGCTGTTTTCCCTAGATTGCTTTAAATATTGAGCCGCCTTCCTTTCGAGTTGTATTTAATGCGGCGTTCTTTCTGCCGAGCAAACATTAAATGCAAGGTTTAAGATGTCTTGTCCTACTTTACCCTGACCTGCTGCCAATAGGGCTCTACGAACACATTAGTCAGGGTCTTGGGCCCCTTTAGGCACTGATAACTGTTTCTGGGCTTGGGCCTACTTTAACATTCGGTTTGGCATTGGGCCTTACTTGTTGGGTCCTTATTCATGGTATTTCCCCCCCCCCCCCCCCCCAACACTAATGTAGTCCATACATCATAGGAAGTGGAACAACTAAGAACCTGTGCAAGAACAAAGTCTGAAAGAGAGGCATTAAGAGTGGAAATTATGGGTTGGTCTTGCAATGCCCAGGAAGAGTACTCGAGATTGGGTTGTCCTTTGATGGTGGTAGAAGGGGTGGAGGATTGGAGCCATCAACAAAACCGTAAAGACGATGACCCTTGAGGAACGGGACGATCTGCGCCTTCCATAGAAGGTAGTTTTCAATTGTAAGCTTGATGGTGACAAAATGTGTTGAGGAGGCGATGATGATGGAATTGGGATTGGGTGGGAGGGAAGTTGGGGAGGTGGTAGTGGTAGGTTTGGGATTTGACGAAACCTCAGAAGCCATTAGTATGTGGGATTTGATTTACTAGAGAAAAGAGAGTGGACGTGAGTCCTTGTAAAGCTCTGGTACCATAAAGAATTAAACGCAGTAAAGAAGAAGATAAGAACTAGAGCACATAACGTGCTTGAAGAAAAGCCATAGAGAAGATGAAGTTTTCTTCACTAGTATATTTTCATTCTTTTGTATCACCAAAATACATTTAACCAATAAGTGTATATATATGTACAGATTTCTCAAGGTATGATAGAAGAACAAAATCTTGATCCAACGGTGTATGATGATACAGTCCGTTTTAGAGGAATGTTTTGGAAAAGAGACACGTGTTGCTCTGTCATTTGTTGTAGTGCTCTGCCATCTGTTGCATAATATTCTGCTGCTGAAAACAATTGTTGGGTAGTGCGGCTGTGTCTGCTCCAGCAGGCATGAGGGACGTTATTGCCGTGGCTGCTGCAGTGCTTGTTTTGTAATTGTTGTGGCCTGGTATGATGTACTTTCTGTCTTAGTAATCTGGTCTTTCGTCTTTTATCAACAACAGCCCCTTGGCTCTTGCTCTTTACTTTCGAAGTCTCGGTTTGGGAAGTTTCCGACATAAAAAATATGCAGACTACAGCCGGAAACAAATCTCCGAACAACACCACAGCTGCAGCCGAGATGATCGGAGGTAACGACGACATCGTTACTGAGATCCTCCTCCGTCTCCCTGTCAAGCCCCTTCTCCGCTTCAAATGCGTATCCAAGCGTTTTCTCTCCCTGATCTCCGATCCTCATTTCTCTCGTCGCTACCACCACCCCCGCGTTTCTGTCTCCGGCGTCTTCCTCCGCAGAAGAATCCCATCACACTTTCAGTTCGTCACTCTTGATGGTACCCACTCTAAGCCTCCCTTCACATCCCTCGATTTCATCAACGACAACGATATCGTTCCTCCTTGTTCTTCGCGAATCAAGATTTTACAGTCTTGCAATGGATTGCTCTTGTGCCGTAGCCTCAACAAGACACTGACAGACCAAAGTCATCGTTACTACGTGTGCAATCCTACCACCAAGCAATTCTCAAAGCTTCCTTTCATAAGTACCGAGAGACCCATCACGATATTCGGTCTTTCCCTGGCATTTGAGCCCACCAAATCGCCGTATTACCAAGTGGTCTGTGTTCGGAGCGCTGCTGTTTCAGTTTACTTCTACCAAATCGAGATATACTCGTCCGAGACTCGCGCTTGGAGGCCTTGCGGCTCTCCGTTCGTCGCGCCGTTCGACATGGTGTTCGACCAAGGTGTGTTTTGGAATGGAGCAGTTCATTGGCTTAGTCCATCGGGAGCGGCGATGTTCTTCAATCTCGACAAGGAGATCCTCGGAACAATGCCGAGTCTCCCCGGTTCTGAAGCGTGGGGAAAGAGGAGGTTCAGATATTTCGGAGAGTCCGGTGGCCATTTGCATCTCATCGAAATCTACGGTGCTCGCACGACCCAATTCCAAGTCTTTGAGATGGCGAGCGACTATTCTGGGTGGTTCGTGAAGTACGAGGTCGATCTTGATGGAATTGTTGCTGCGTTTCCAGAGATGGTCCGGAATTTTCTCGACCCATGTGACTCGTGTTACGTTGCGTTCGTTATAGTTTTTGTTGTTAGGAATGAAGAGGAGGCGGCAGAGCTCTTGTTGCACGTGCCTGGTAAGATCTTATCGTATAATCTTAGGGAAAAGAGTTTCAAGAAGTGTTGCGAGTTAACACCCTACAGCAATGAATCTAGTAGTTCATTGCAATTTGGATGGCTTGATGCCTATCAATATATGGAGTCTTTGGCTTGTGTTTGATTGTTTATACGTCAATCTTGGACTCCTCTGGTCCCTTTTTTTTTTTCCTGATGTGGAGTTTCATGTTTCCTTTCAAGTGATTTTGTATTTATTTGGTTTTCATGTTCTTTTGTTCGTTATAATGAATGATATAATCTCTGCTTCACCTTTCAATTGATCACAGGCTTCATTTGGTTGTCATGTTTGCTTGCAGCTCAGGAAGCGGTTGAATTGCTAGTTTATGGTTATTTTCAAAGTTGCAAACTCAAATCCAAGTTTGATGATCATAGTAAACTAAGAGTATCTCAGATGATCTTGAATAATAGTGAAATAGTTTGTGAATAGTAGTGAAGTAATCCGAAAATATTTGAGAACAATTGAGTTCCCAAACAGACCCTAAACCGCTTAGGCTGCAAATCGGGGACTGTATGAAACAATTCCTAATCTGAATTGGTGAATATGAGTTGGAGCTGTGAGGGAATGTCCATATGTTGAAATTATGGGCATTATATCCTTCCCACGCTCTTATAGCCTTGCTATATTCAGATCGAAAGTTAAAATGTGCCCTATATTAGGCACGAAACTTGGGAACACTTTCATAGTTACGATCAAGTTAGACAAATGGATAAGTGAGTCAGTCCTATATTAGGCATAAGGTGCATGTGAGGCAATATATTTTTATGTCGGATTGTTGCTTCAGATCTGAACTGGATTCATATCATTTTTCATGAAACTTACTCACTTTCATAGAAGCTGAGCCATGAGTGAGATGAGAGAGACTTATCAGAGTTTCTTTGTCAATCTGCAATCACTTCCGAAGAGCTAAAGTTATTATTTTTCACCAAATGTGCTCAAACAATGTCGGATCGCCTAATACATTTCGATCAACCACACTTCAAAGTGGGAAATAAGCCATCCACCTATCTATCATGGCCGCACACTCCTTGACCATGTCTTCTGCAGCATAGTGGCCTCCTCCCTGCACAAAGAATAACAATATATGAAACTTTGTTTTGTATTTTGGATTTGTAGCAAACATTGTGTATATTTGAAGAAATTTTTCTTTTCTTCTTGCCTTTACAGTAGCATATGTCAAAGTGAAATAATCATTGATCAACTTCTCCGTGTACCTGCAAGTCCATGAGAACGAGAGAACATATTTCAGGAAAAGAATTCCAATTTCTAAGGGGATTAGAAACTTGAAACCCACCCAGCAGTTTGACCATCAACAGACCACACTCTCCAGCTTTCATCCGTGGTCAAATTTAGAGACTTTATCCATTCTTGTGTGCCAATGTTTGGAACTGAAATGTCATGATCACCACTGTCGAAATTAAAAGATCCGTGAAAAGGGTTATACTTGAAAGATCAAGGAAGTTCTGGGTCAAAAAAGTTAAGGGCCTACATATTCAGTTGGTGAAAACAACAATGAAAACAGAGTTGCTATGTGTATGTTACCAGATTTTACCTGTATACGAGAAGTCGTAGGTCAGCATTTGTGAGATTTCGATGATAACCAACAACATTGGTGACTGTTGTAGTATAAGCTAAGGTGGTATTACAGTACTGCCAAAATTGTTTTGTTCCCTGTTTTGATAAACATAACCCAAAATATTTTAATGATTCCATGTTGTGACTGAATGTATGTATGTACGTATGTATGTAGTACAATTCGCATACCTCTCGAACGCCAAGAGCTTCTTGGACACCTTTATTATTCGCCCAGTTGTAGCAAAGCATATGGTTATAGCCCTGCCAAGAAGTTTGAACTGATTAAATTGTCATTTGAGAGAGAGAGAGAGAGAGAGAGAGAGAGAGAGAGAGGTTTACACGACACCAAAAAGCAGAAGTAGGCTTTTCTGAGAAAGATTCTTCATTTAATTCTGGGAAGCCATTAAGACAATATGGTTGCAAAATGTGTAGCGTATTTATTTTGCTTAGCAGCTGCAAATTCAAATGATCACTTATTCTCAGATTGTGTGGAGATTTGATGATCAAAATAGTCTAAGAATTGAGTACTTTTGTGATCCACTGACCTCATCAATGGCATCAATGTCTGAAGAGCATTGATAATTGCTGGCATCTACATTCACAAAATTGCCATTGCAGCTTGTTTTGGCTGACTGGAAAGCATGAAACATAACAAAGTTTCGCATTTCCAGAAGTTAATATCGAAAAATATCCTTGTTTGAGGTATGAAATCTCACATTATATTATGTTTAGAGGACCTAAAGCAACAATTCAATTGGTTATCTAATACAACATCTAGTGTCCCAAGATTTTGAACTGGGAGAATCGATCATTTTGGAATCACATAAGCAACAATAAATGTCAAACAGTCTACTCATTTTGTTCTTTCTCCCATTCAAAGCCTTAGAATTCGGACGGTAACTCGAGGAGAAATTGATCAGAGGCTACCAGTCCTCACTCTCAATCCTCAGGGCCAAATTGATTCATTCAAAACTAAAACTTCATTAATCAAAGAATATTTAAAATAAGTATTATTTAGGTACAAGTAAATTGTACATTTGAAATTTGAATAGAGAGAGAGAGAGAGAGAGAGAGAGAGTTGTTAAGCACCAAACTACCTCGTAGAGTTGGTCTGAGATGAGAGTCAGCCGATGAACAAGTGGGATTTTTGCATTACTGTCAGTGAATGAATCTGTCACTGGGGACCCAAGCATATAGCCCTGAGAACAATTTAACAATATTCAGCCAACCAAACTGGGAAACTCATAATCATAATGCTTCAAAGATCTTTAAGGAGAGAAAAACGAAAACAATCGACAGTTTATTCTAGGAAAAACAATTAATTCCATGTTCTGTGTTACTGAGAAAAATAGTTGGATCGTGTACTTTTAGATTAATCATGGGCACTCTTCCAGCTTCGTTACCTGCAACAACGCCATGAAATCAAGGCCAATTTTAGAGATGAAGTAATTAAGTTAGAAAATTAGAACTCATCCTTTTCAATGAAATGGCTCTCATCAACATGTATTACCTATCACAATCTGTTGCACAATCATCGGAACAGGCTTGCCACCATACGATTCACCACCGACGTAGAGTTGATTTTCCAAAAACTGAGGGTGTTCACTCAGCCACTGCATCAAGTCGGAAACTTAGCTTATAAAAGAGCTTTAAACACCTCAAACACTGCATCAAATTTGAAATAAAACAGACACCTTCTGAATAAATTCATAGGCTTGTGCCACATATTTGTAGTCATCCATAGCATATCCGTCTGAGGTTTCTGAATACGAGAATCCAGCTCCCACTGGTGCATCCAAATATACGATGTTAAGTCCCTGAAATACCATCATCAGTTCAACACATAATTTGCTCGACATGGTAAAAGTAAGAAAGATGACAATCTGGTTGGCATAAACTGCACAAAAAGATCGAAGCAAGTGCAATTAAATTCACACCTGGGTCCATGTCCATGGGTTATCATGAAGCATTGGTAGGCTTCCATTGTAATGTCCTAGTTTGAAAGTTAAAGGGCCTGCAAAATAGTGCATGGATTACAGATTAAGAAGGCCGTTCGGAAGTGCAAGTAATGCTAGATAGAGGTGCAAGTTTGAGGAAAGCTCCTTGAGAAAAAGTGGGATCAATCCACCTATTCTCTATTATGTAATGCCAAGAGAGTCTAATAGAAAGCTAGAACCCTCTTATAAATGAAATCAATCGAAAATATATACCTTTCCAGCAATTCAATATATTAGTTGAGAGTTGAGATGTACAGGAATGTGAACCTAGGAATGCCATTAATTACCACAAAATATGGCTAAAATGATCACATTAGATAAAGAGTAACGTACCACTCTCAAAGACAAAGCCGCCAAGACCAGAGCAACCGGGGCCTCCACTGATCCAAATCAGGATTGGGTCTCGAAAAGGGTTCCTTTGGGACTCAACAAAGTAGTAAAACAGTTGTGCAGTCTCGTTTTCCCCTACTCCGATGTATCTGATCCATATCATGCACAGACGTCCAGCATAAATCATATGTTAATTATTCTTCTAATCATCATCTTTTCATTAATTAATGGGCAAGTAAAAGATAACAGATATTTTTCCAATAATTTGTGCAGTATCTCAGTTCCCATTTTGGCACTTTCTGCTTAAACTACTATTACTTCCTGTTGATGAATAATCTCACATTGCATGTGGACAAAGTCTTGGACATGTTTATAAGAAATGAGCAATTCTCTTTTGTAAAACTGATTTTATGAGATGAATTAGTATCATGAATTTCTTCGCTTCCCAACTATCATTTTCTTGTTTTATTCTAAATGCTAACATTGATGAACCATAGGTGACAGCGTGCATATGGTAGAATCTCGATTGTGTCAATGAAGAATAACGTTAAAATTTTTTGACAATCCAATAAAAAATTCGAAAATCACATAAAAAGGATGACAATTTAAATAAAGGTAGAGAAGGATAGTTAACGATGATATTATCTTCGAGAAAGGGACTTAATTTGAAATTATTGGATAATAATATCAGATGGAATAGTAATTACTTACCCAGTTTCCAGCTTGAAGGGTAACTCGCCGGAGTAACCCGGCAGAGTCGTGACGAGTTTTGGGGTGTTCAAGCCGGCAGAGGTGGCTGCTACTAAGAAAACCAATAGAAGAAGTAGACGCAAACCCATTCCGATAAGCATTGCTCTGATGAATTCTTGTTTAAATGCACCAATTGCAAAACTCTCTCTCGAGGCTGTCAGCTGATAAATGTGAAGTTGCAGAAAGATGTCATGCACACAAAGCTTTTTAAATATCAGTGCTAACTGTAAGTCTGAAGATGAAATAATTAGTTGGCTGTACATAATTTCTTCTTCAGACTTACAGTTAGCATGGATTATGGGCTCGTGGATTCAGATCTCACTATCCAAACATGCCTTATAATTATTCCATAAAAAAAAAATGACCATTCGTTGAGAAACGTGCAGGTGTGCTCAAGACTAGCAACCCTTTGAGAATTGAGAGATGGAAATGATAAAGAAATAGAAAACATGTAAATTTTATGCATATAAGAAGGTAGTCATATAGTTTTGAAGCTTGTCATGTAGCAAGAGTCCAAGCATTCTTAGAACAATTTGAGGGTTCCCTCGTATACAAATTGGGATCTGTGACTTTATTCTACATCAGCTTTGGAATTTTGCACCTACGTACTCTCATGTTAATTGGGTTGGAGATCCAATAGACCGCATGTCAGCAACTGGTTTTTCTTGGTGACTCTCATTTCCTTGAAAAATCATCAAAAGACAATTTGTTATTAGTCTCTTCTGCTGTGCCATGGCTTCAACTAATCTTCAGATAGTCTCTGTTGGTTCTTTTTGAAATGGGTCTTTTTATCTAACCTCTCATATTCAAAATAAATAATAAAATCTATATTTTTTCATCAGTTTAAGCTTTTGAGATAAATGATAATTTCACATGATATCAAAGCAAAGATTATGAGTTCGAATCCTGACTCTACACTCTATCATATTTAATTAAATATTATCTCATTCATTGAGGAAAAATTTGACCCACAAGTAAAGGGAAATGTTAAAATATAAAATAAATAATAAAATTTATATTTTCTCATCAACTTAACCTTTTTAAAATAAGTGGTGATTTCACATCTCCTACCTACTCCAGCACATTACATTAAAGCCTTTCCAATTTTCTCGGTGCATGCCTCCTATTGAGGGATGGAATTTCTCTTTTCTTATTTACTTTCGATGTTGGACTATTTGCGGGTTGGCTTTTTTAGTTAACAGCTAGGCCCTTGGTAGATGGGCTCTCCTTTGAACTTTGGGCCCACTTTAATTATACAAGGCCATCAGATTCTTATCATTCTTGATATGAGGCATAAGGTGTCTGTCAGACAAAACATCCTGTGTTGGGTGTAGCTTCGGCCCTCAACTGGATTCATATCATTTTTCATGAAACTTGAACACTTTGACAGTATGATCGATATAGACAAAGGGATAAGCCAGAAGGAAGTCGAGAGAAAGACTTTTCAGAGTTTCTTTGTTAATCTGCATTCACTTTCTAGATTAGGGCTCGTTTGGATAGTGAGAGATGAAATAGTTTTAAATAAGTTGAATAAAATATTATTAAAATATTATTATTGTTTTGAGATTTGAAATTTTTGAATTGTTTATATTATTTTGTATGAAAATTTAGAAAAGTTATAATGATGAGATGAGATAAGTTGAAAGTGTTTCTATATCCAAACAGAACCTTAAAAGTTCTTATTTTTCACGAAACAGTGCTCATCAGATCACTTCATTTTAAAGTGGGAAATAAGCCATCCACCTATCTATCATGGCGGCACACTCCTTGACCATCTCTTCTGCAGCATTGTGGCCTCCTCCCTGCACAAGGAATTAGAATCAATGGAACTTTGTTTTAGGTTTGGACTTGTACTAGACATTGTTTAGATTAAAGAACTTTAGTTTTTCTTGCCTTTATAGTAGCATATGTTAAACTGAAATCATCAACAATTAACTTCTGTGTGTACCTGCAAGTCCATAAGAGAGAGAAGATATGTTAGGAAAAGAGGGAAGAGAATATAGAGAAGTAAAAATATCAAGAACTCAGAATAGAATTTTCAACATAACTGCATTGATCATTCGAGAGTTATTTATACAGACTTTACAAAACTTATCTAAGGAAATATACAGCTGTCAAAACTTATCTAAGAGAATATACAGCAATCAAAGACTGGCATGCAGATCAGTTACAGAATATTTTTCTTTAAATGTAGCAATTCACAAGGCATGATTCTCGGCTTGGTTGTTGCTGCAGATCAGTTCCAGATTTGTTGTGAATTTGAATTTGTTTCCTGCTTTGTGTCACCTTCCTTAATACGCCCCCGCAAAATTGAGCTTCCATCGGCAGGACCAATTTTGGCTCGTAAAAATTCAGTACGTTCCCAGGACAGTGGCTTTGTTAGTAAATCAGCCAGTTGATCTTGAGTATGTACATGACTTACTTTAAGAGTACCTTTCTGAACTTGATCACGTACAAAGTGAAGATCAATTTGTATATGCTTCATCCTGGAGTGTTGAACCGGATTAAGACTGAAATGAGTTGCTCCAATATTATCACATAGAAGAGAAGGAGCCACCTTTAATGGAAAGCAAGTTCTTGAAGAAGTGCAAGTAACCACATTGTTTCTGATGAGCCATTTGCAAGTGCTCGGTATTCGGCTTCCGTAGTGGACCTAGCTACAGCTCTTTGTTTTTTTGAACTCCATGAGATTGGATTGCAGCATAGAAATGTAATGTAGGCCGATGTAGAGGTTCTATCATCAATGTTGCCAGCCCAGTCCGCATCACTATAGGTTGTAAAACAAGAAGCTGCAGCCTTCTTTATGTGAATACCATGAAAGATTGTTTTCTTGAAATACCGAAGGAGCCTCTTAGTAGCTGTCCAATGAGTGACCGTTGGTTTATGCATAAATTGAGAATGCTTATTGACTGCAAAGGAAATGTCTGGACGGGTTAAGGAAAGATATTGCAGACTGCCAATGATGCGCCTGAACTCTGTACTGTCCACTGCAGCTGTTCCATCCATCAAATGAAGAGATTGACTAGTAGACAAAGGTGTTGAGACATCCTTTGCACCAGCCATGTTTTTATTCTCCAAGATATCACGAACATACTTATGTTGAGAAAGAAATAAACCTGCAGTGGTTGGTATGACTTCTACTTCTAGGAAGTAGTGAAGTAAGCCCATATCTTTCAAAGAAAAACAATCACCAAGTTTGTTAACAACATGATTTACAAACTGATTGTCACTTCCTGTAATGACCAAATCATCGACATAAACAAGGAAATAACATATTATGGAATCATTGCGATAAATAAATAGCGAAGAGTCAGCTTTAGAATTGTGGAACCCAATCTGTATTAGAGCATTTCTTAAAGCTGAATACCACGCCCTAGGGGCTTGTTTGAGCCCATAAATTGCTTTCCTTAATCTGCAGACATAATCAGGTCGAGACAAGTCTTTGAAACCAGGAGGTTGCATCATGTAAACAATTTCAATCAAATTTTCATGTAAAAAAGCATTGTTTACATCCATTTGCCTCAATGGCCACCCATTCATGACAGCAATACTCAGCACTGTTCTTATTGTTGCTAGTTTAACAACTAGGCTAAAAGTTTCCTTATAATCAACTCCAAGACGCTGATTATAGCCCTTTGCAACAAGACGGGCTTTGAATTTATCAACTGAGCCATCTGCTTTTCGTTTGACTCTAAACACCCACTTACAACCCACTAGTTTGCAGTCTTTAGGTGGGGGAACTAAATCCTATGTACCATGTCGCATAAGGGATGTTAATTCAGTGGACATGGCTTCACGCCATTCAGGGTGAGATACGACTTGACTCACACATGTTGGTTCAAGAGGTAACGGAAGAGGATGTTTAGAGACAGTGTGCAATTGCTTGGGTTTGAAAATATTATTCATGGATCTAGTAGTCATGGAATGAGATCGGGTTGAGAGATTTTCAGTTTGTGCAGGACATTGCAAATCAGAAATAGAAGTGGATGCAGGATGATGTGGGGAGGAATCATGCGGTGCAGAAGCAGATAAACCAGAAATCGAATTTAAATGCTCAGCAGGTATAGTTTCATGTGATTCACAAAGAGAAGGAGAGAGAGACGGAGGTATACCTGGAGGTGGCGCAGAAATGGCAGCAACATGTTCCAAGCTCGTTGATGGCGGCAATGATCGATTCGAGGGAACGGATTGCACAGGACCAGAAGAAGCCGAGAGAGGAAAGCTAGGGCACGAATGCGGCTTGAGGAAGAAATGGGTGTTTTCAGTAGGGCTTGGTCTGGATATTGGGCCGTGGGGAAGTTTTGTGTAAACTGGGCTCTGGGTTTCATCGAAGGTCACGTGTTTGGACAGATAAATCCGATCCGTTGATGGGTCCATGCATTTATATGCATTTTGGGTCTGAGAATATCCAATGAAAACACAAGGAATTGATTTTGGATTTAATTTGTGGGTATTGTATGGCTTAGTGAGAGGATAGCATAAACACCCAAATTTTCGCAATTTGAGGTAATTTGGTTGTTGACCAAAAAGAACCTCAAATGGAGATTTATTTTGGAGGAGAGGAGTTGGTTGACGATTTATGAGATAGGTTGCAGTTTGAAATGCGTGAGGCCAATAAGAGAGGGGTAAGGAAGCATCATGAAGCAAGGTAAGACCCGTCTCTACAATATGACGATGACGTCTTTCATAAACTCCATTTTGTTGGGGGTGTAGGGGGTGGTGGTGTAGTGGCTTAGACCGTGGTCGGACAAATATTTTTTTAAATTTAAAAATTCACCACCATTGTCTGAGCACAAAGCTTTGATGGTAGACTAAAAACGTTTTTCAACAAGCCTTTTAAATTGGGGAAAAATGATAGAAACAAGGGATTTTGCCGATATTGGATAAAACCAAATATATTTAGTATAATGATCGACAAAAATGAGATAATAGCGTGCACCACCTAACCCGGTGATGTGAGCGGGACCCCAAACATCAGTGTATATAATCTCAAGAGGAGAATAACTTTGCAAACTTGTAGAACCAAATGGTTGTTGATGTGCTTTATTTATTGAGCAAGACGTACATGAAGAAGGTAACTTATTGGTGGTAACAGGAAGAGAAAAAAAATTGACAAGATTTTGAACAACTTTAATCGATGGGTGTCCAAGATGCTTGTGCCACCCGTCGATTGAAGTCCGTTCATGCACATAAGCAACCATTTTTAGAGTAGAAGAGGCCACCATTGAGTTTGGAAACATGTAGACGCCATTCTCACATGCACCTCTTAGAAGTATCGCCCCCGTTGATCGTTCCTTCACAAGAAAATAAAGTGGGTGAAACTCAAGAAAAACATCATTTTGTTTGGTGAAGTGATGGACTGAAATGAGATTTTTGTGAATATGTGGAACACATAAGGTATCATGTAAATGAAAAGTTTTTTTAGGCGTGGGTAAAGCTAAGGAACCAATATGTGTAACCGGCAAACCTGTACCATCACCAAGAATGACTTCATCAGTGCCATCATACTCAGAATGAATAGATAAATTTTGCAGATCACCCGTGATATTGTGAGAGGCTGCGGAGTCAATTAACCATTTATTTTCTTGACTATCAGAGGTGCCAGCACAGTTAGCAGTCATTTCAGAAGATTGTAGTTTCGGGCAGGCCTTTGCTGTGTGGCCCAGTTGATCACAATATTGACACTTCGGCTGGAAGCGTCTTTGGTTTGAGTTGGAGCAGCCCGCATTGTTGTTGCATCGTTGGTCTCGCAATGGGCCATTTGAAGAGCGATTCTGGCCTTGTTGACGCGAAGGCCCATTGCTCCTGTTATTTCCTTTCTGTTGCTGAGTTCCAGAGAAACCAGAACGATGGCTAGTGAAGTTTGCAGCAGCGACGAGCTGCTGTGTAGCAGCCTCCATCCTCCTCAAGTAGCTCTCATGCCCAACAAGCAAATCATGGAACTCTTCAAAAGCAAGTGATTTTTCTCTTGCTCGAATAGGGGCGACAATCTCACGGAACTCGGAACCTAACCCATTGAGGGCATATAGGGTTAAATCGTCGTCGGAGATGGGGTGATCGATGAGAGCTATCTCATTAGCCAAGCCTTTAACTGCATGAAGATACTCTGGGTTTGGTCGATTTCCACGCTGAATCAAGATCAGTTCTTCCTTGAGTTGCATTGCCCTTGTACGCGATTTGCTTGCGTACAGAGTTGATAATTTCTTCCATGCCTCATATGAGGTTTGGGCTGTGGCAATGAGTGGCGTGATTGTGGGTGATGTAGATGCAAGGATAGCGCTAAGAATTAGCTTATCTTGCCTAACCCAGCGGTTTTTCTTGGCTATAGACGGTGGGGTTCTGTCAGAGGGGGGACATTGTGATTCCCCATTGACATAATCCATTAGATCATAGCCAATTAGGAGAGCCTCAAATTGAGCTCGCCACTGGGGAAAGATTGAGGGTGTGAGCTTTTCATTGATCTGGGCTGTGATGTTGAAAACAACTAGAGGGAGTTCTGGGGAAGAGATAGGCTGATTTGCGGAAGACATTTGGGAAATGAGGATCGTATTCTCGTGAGAGAGATGATCTCCTGATACCATATAGAGAAGTAAAAATATCAAGAACTCAGAATAGAATTTTCAACATAACTGCATTGATCATTCGAGAGTTATTTATATAGACTTTACAAAACTTATCTAAAGAAATATACAGCTGTCAAAACTTATCTAAGAGAATATACAACAATTAAAGACTGGCATGCAGATCAATTACAGAATATTTTTCTTTAAATGTAGCAATTCACAAGGCATGATTCTCGGCTTGGTTGTTGCTGCAGATCAGTTCCAGATTTGTTGTGAATTTGAATTTGTTTCCTGCTTTGTGTCACCTTCCTTAATAGAGAAAAGAAAGATTTCTGCGGGATTAGAAACTTGAAACCCACCCAGCAGTTTGACCATCAACGGACCACACTCTCCAGCTTTCATCTGTAGTCAAGTTTAGAGACTTTATCCATTCTTGTGTGCCAATGTTTGGAACTGACATGTCATGATCACCACTGTCGAGATAAAAAGATTCGTGAAAAAGGTTAAACTATGAAGTGCTGGGTCAAAAAGTTTAGTGTGAAAAACGAAACAGTGAAAACAGAGTTGCTATAAGCATGTTGCCAGATTTTACCTGTATATAAGAAGTCGTAGATCAGCATTTGTGAGATTTTGATGATAACCAACAACACTTGTGACTGTCTTAGTATAAGCTAAGGTAGAATTACAGTACTGCCAAAGGTGTTTTGTCCCCTGTTGTGGAAAACATCACCGAAAATATTTTGGTGATTCCATGTTGTGACCGAATATATGATACACACACGTATATGTATGTATAGGGAACAATGCACATACCTTTCGAACGCCAAGAGCTTCTTGGACACCTTTATCATTCGCCCAGTTGGAGCAAAGCATATGGTTATAACCCTGCCATGAAGTTTGAACTCATTAAAATGTCAATTGAGAGAGAGAGAGAGAGAGAGTAGCTTACCCGACACCAAGGGGCGGAATTATGCCTTTCTGACAAAGATTCTTCATTTGATTCTGGGAAGTCACTAAGACAATATGGTTGCAAAATGTGCAGCGTATTTATTCTGCTTAGCAGCTGCAAATTCAAATGATTACCCATTCTTAGTTTATAGGGAAGTTTGATAATACAATAATCTAAGAAGCGAGTAGGTTTGTGATCCACTAACCGCATCGATAGCATCAATGTCTGAAGAGCATTGATAATTGCTGGAATCTACATTCACAAAATTGCTGTTGCAACTTGTTTTAGCTGACTAGAAGGCATGAAGCATGACAAAGTTTATAATGAAACACATTTAATCAGATGATATTCATTAGGAGTAAAAAAAAAAAGAGAGAGAAGGATTATATGAAGGTACAATTAAAAAGAAGATAATGAAGAATGACAGATATATAATATCCTTTCTTGTTAGAGTGGGTTTACACCCTACAGGATCCAGCACACTATTGTTCATCTCTCTAACTAGGCCTTGAAGTTCCAAACATAACTCAAGGGGCCGGGATCATCCAAGGTTACTGGCCCTCACTCCCAATCGTTGGGGACAAATTTACCCGTTCAAAACTAAAAGTTTACTAATCAATGAATATTTAAGCTCTTTTCACATAAAGAATAATTTAGGTACAAGTAAATCATACAAATGAAATCTGAAGAGAGAGAGAGAGAGAGAGAGAGAGAGAGAGAGAGAGAGAGAGACATGTTAAGCACCAAACTACCTCGTAGAGTTGATCTGAGATGAGAGTTAGCCGATGAGCAAATGGGACTTTTGAATTACTGTCAGTAAATGTATCTGTCATTGGACTCTCAAGCACATACCCCTGAGAACAATTTACCAACCAAACTTTCCAAATTCAGAACATAATGGTTCAAAGACATTAAGGAGAAAACAGTTAAAGTCATATTCTCTTGTATTGAGAAAAAAGGTTGGATCATGTACTTTTAGATTAATCAATGGAACACTTCCAGCTTCGTTACCTACAACACCATGAAACAAGGTAGATTTTATAAACGGTAACTTGACAGATTTGAATTGATCCATTTATAGCAAGTTTTGGTTCTCATCAACTTGTATTACCTATCACTATCTGTTGCACAATCATCGGAACAGGTTTGCCACCGTACGACTCCCCACCAACATAGATTTGGTTTTCCAAAAACTGAGGGTGTTCACTGAGCCACTGCATCAAATAGGAAATCAGCTTATAAAAGAGCTTTACAGTTTAAACACCTCAAACACTGCATCAAATTTGGAATAAAAGTTTAGACACCTGGCCTTAACCAAGTACCAGTATATTCTCCTATTTTCCAAAATTTCTCACACCTTCTGAATAAATTCATAGGTGTGTGCCACATATTTGTAGTCGTCCATAGCATATCCATCTGCAGTTTCTGAATAAGAGAATCCAGTTCCCACTGGTGCATCCAAATATATGATGTTGAGGCCCTGAAAAAGCATCACCACATTTGATCCAGATGGGGGAAAAAATGAAAATATGATTGGCATAAACTGCTCAGAAAGATCGAAGCAAGTGTAATTCAATTCACACCTGGGTCCATGTCCATGGGTTATCATGAAGCGTCGGTAGGCTTCCATTGTAATGTCCTAGTTTGAAAGTTAAAGGGCCTGCAAAATAGTGGAGTACTGTTCTTTATGAAGGAAATATTGGGTCAATCACACATAATATATATGTAACAACTCTAAGAGGGTCTAAAAGAAAGCTTGAATCCTCTCATAAATTTGGAGAAACCTTTCCAGCTCTTCAATTTATTAGTTGGCAATATAGAGGATAATAGAAAAAGAATACCCTCTGAAGATTTTGAATGGAGACCAGAACCTAATATATACCAGCAAAGTCCAAGCCCAAAGCCAACTTCAAGTTTCAATTGAAAATGGTGCACACAGTTGGTTTTCATCTTAAATTTTGTCATTATGCATTTTCTTTCCGATACGGTGCATTTTCAGTTGAAAAAATTAATGCAAGTCAATGAAGCTTTCTAAATTTGAAAGATAAAATGAATCTTATAAAATATGTCTGAGCCAAAAACATTATAGAATCTCTCTCTCTCTCTCTCTCTACTTATTTACCTTTTCATTTTACTTATTTCCTTGTTTTATGTTTTTTTTGTAAATCCATCATGTAAATCTCTGTAAACAATTCCCAGAAAGACAATAAAAGTGGAAGGAAATGGAATGTGACCCTGTGACTAGGGGTGTCCAAGAACTGCCGAAACCGGCCGGGAACCGATCAGACCGGCCGACAGAGCACGGAATCGGGTCAGTGGGCAAGTGGATTCGAGGGAAAACCGATATCGATGGTTCGGTGCTGATTTAAACCTCTGAAAAACCATTGAACCCGTCTATCCGGTCTTTTTTTTTTTTTTTTTAATATATGTATATAAAATAGCGTCATTTCACTCATTTGAGTGAAATGGCTTCGTTTTTCCAAGGGAAAGTTCAAAAAAATACAAAAACATATACAACAGCGCGGTTTGGATTCAAGCCACACGGCATCGTTTTGAATAAGGTTTAATAAAGACCCCCCCCCCCCC
>QEOT01124244.1:71817-84343 GCA_003123785.1 Pterocarya stenoptera | reverse complement strand
AAAAAAAAAAAAGGCCGGACCGAATGGACCGGACCGATGACTACCGGTCCGGTCCGGTCAAACTATGGACCGAAAAAATTCGGTCCATGGCCGGACCAGACCGAATCGGACCGGACCGGCCCGTTTACACCCCTAGGTATCAATGCATGGCACTACAGTGTTTTTCATGATTATGATAGGGTTACAGACATTATTGTATGACACTAGAAATTGTCTTTCATGGTTTTGAACAGAAACAAAAAAAGTGACACCGAAAGAGAATGTTCAGAGTTTGCTTATTCTGCGATCACTTTTGAAGTGCTAATTAAGTTTTCTTACTGATCAAACATACTGTGACAGATTTTAATCGATCACGGTACTTAAACAGGGAAATAAGCCATCCACCTATCTATCATGGCAGCACACTCCTTAACCTTGTATTCTGCAGCAAGGTGGCCTGCTCCCTGTACAAGGACAAAGAATATATGAAAACTTCCTCTGGACTTAAAGACATTATCTAGATGAAGGAAACATAGGTGAGAGATTTTCTTGCCTTTACAGTCACAAATGTCAAGGTGAAATAATCATTGATCAACTTCTCGGTGTACCTGAAATCCATGAAAGAGAACACATTTCAGGCTACAAACATCTCAGAGATTCGACCAGGGAAAAGTGGTTGGGGACTGGGGATCAGTGTTCTAAGTGATTGGCAAGTCAAAACTCACCCTGCTGTTTGACCGTCTACAGACCATACTCTCCAGCTTTCATCTGTACTCAAACCAAGAGACTTGATCCATTCTTGCGTGCCAATGTTTGGGATTGACATGTCATGATCACCACTGTTGGAATTAGAAGAAAATTATATTAGCATTTAGCCTATTGCTGCTTAGGTCTGTGGCTTTCCTAGTGTTTAAACTCTTGCGCTTAGAATGAGTGAGAGATAAACACAAAGTGTATCCGACAACATTTTAGCTTGTACTGTGGCTAACTTCGGGTATTAATTCTATCCTACAAGTCAAATTTTGCACTCAACTCTATTTTTACCTGTATATCAGAGATCTTAGGTCGGCATTTGTGAGATTCCGATGATAACCAACAACAGTAGTCACGTCCTCAGTGTAAGCTAAGGTGGTATTGCATCCTTGCCATGTGGTTTTTGTCCCCTGGTTGACAAAACAAGAATGTTTTAGTAAGTCTTTGTTGCAACTATTGGATATAAAAATAGTATTCATGATCCTCCTTTCAACCATCTTATCTCTTATTTTTCATCGTTTTCTGATAAATGATTAGCAGATAATTAACAGATAATTACAAACAGTTTTCCAATCATTTAATATAGCATATATCATAAAAGACTGCACATACATTTCGAACACCAAGAGCTTGTTGAACACTTTTGTTATTCGCCCAGATGACACACAGCATATGGTTATAACTCTGATATATATAAGAGTTGAAACAATGTGTTATTCGCATGAACTTGTTTCTGTATGAAATTTTATAATACATGCACTACTCAGAGGAAGAGAGAGAGAGAGAGAGAGAGCTTTACACGACACCAAAGTGCAGGGCCTGATTTTTCTGACAGATATCTCCGTGAAGACTCCATGTCTGCATTTGGTTTGGGGATCGCATTACTGCATACTGGCTCCAAAACGTGTACATCATTTACATCCGTTAACAGCTGCAAATTCCAAATTATGATCGACGTCATGTTCTCAGTGTGAATAGAAATTTTTCTATATGTAAGTCGATTTGAAACGCGCTGTTACAGATAATTACTAGTAGTCATCCATCATCACGTAGCTGCATGGAGTTGTTAATTGTCAGTCCCTGAATATTGAAGGACATGGATTATGGGCCTTGGGCCAGTTTCTTTTACAATTTCAATTCAACTGGTATTTGGGCTACAAGATAGCTAGTGGGTCTTGAGCCTTAGTTTTATTTCCTTGTATGTGTGTTAGCCTGGGCCCATGTAGGGGTCATCTCCTCTAGAGTTGAAGGCATTCAAAAAGTTAATGAAAACAATATTTTTTCTTCTCTTATCTTTTTCTTCCTTTCTTTAATGGAGATGCTCCCCTCGAAGTGAGTAATTTCTTTATATTTCTCTTTATGCAACTTGAGGTGTGTTACATTAATATAGAAATACCAATTTCTCCTCATAAAAGGCCTAATAGGAGAAGTGAGATAACTCTTTATAAAATCCAGAATGAGTTTGTTCCTAAACCATGTGGGACTTCTCAATACGCCCTATCATAGATGGGCCAGTATTTCTGGTACTATCATCGTGGGTAGGTCGCAGGAGCCATTTATCAATCATAGGTTAACCTGTTCTGATACCATATAGAAACACTCATTTCTCTCCATAGAAGACCTAATAGGAGAAGTGAGGTAATTTCTTATAAAGCACAGGATGAATTTATTCCTAAGCCATATGAGACTTTTCAATATATAGTTAGCAATACTCATCAACTTGGCTAAGAGTCCTAGAGTCTTATGGAATAAAAATAGTTTGTTAATAAGAGGATTATATCATTATTAGCTTAAGTCTATCTTTATCTCTTGAATACATGTTGTTGATGAGTATCATATTTATCTCTTGTCATGCTTAGCCTTTTATTATAGTGGGATGAAGGTGTAGTTTGTAGAATTTTCCTTTGGTTAAGCCTTTTAACTCTCGGGATCATAATAGACACGCCGTTCATACTGTTTATATGGTAAGATTTAATTTGCAAGATTTAAAATTTAAAACTTCTTTTGTAAATTAAAACATGTCATATCAATAGTATGGAAGGTATATTATTTATACCTGCCTGCAAATAAACTTTTTCAATTATATATGCAGATCTAAATAACGACGAGATTTGTGATTCTCGATCTCTAACCTCATCGATAGCATCAATGTCTGACGAACATTGATAATTGCTAGAATTTACATGCACAAAATTGCCATTGCAACTTTCTTTGGCCGACTAGAAGTCACAAAACACGAAAGAGTTTAGAAGGAAACTTGTTATTAGGTATAATCGGAAATTTTCTCACTCAAGAAGGAAAAAAAAAATTGTCAGATACCAAAGTACCTGGTAAAGTTGATCTGATATGAGAGCAAGCCGATGAGCATAAGGGATTTTTGCATTTGTGTCAGTGAATGAATCTGTAACTGGGTTCCCAAGGACATACCCCTGATGATAACAATATTTTAGCAGTATCCAATCAAACAAACTTCGAAAAATGAGAAAACAAAGCCTCTATATTCAAAGAACAGATTTTCCTTCATTTTCTATTTCAATGAGAAAATTAGATAGTTGGATTATGTACTTTGAGATTAATCATTGGCACAACTCCAGCTTCATTGTCTGCAACACCATGATATCATGATCAAATCAAATACCAATCAATTACAGGATACATGAAAAACAAAGGAAAACTTAGTGATCAATGAAAAGAGGTTGATTTCTGTAAGTTCTGGCTCTCATCAACATATATTACCAATCACAATCTTTTGCACAATCATTGGAATAGGTTTGCCGGAGTATGAGTCGCCTCCAATATAGAGTTGATTTTCCGAAAATTGAGGATGTAAATTCAACCACTGTATAAAGTTTGCATGAGTTAGCAAACCAAAAGTAAAAACACAGCAAGTCACATCAGTTTATGAGTTTACTTTTATAATATATTTTCTCTCCTATGTCGACGTTTGGAGGTCGAGTCTCGATACTTCTAAAGCTTTCTTTTTAGGGAGAAAAAGAAAGAAGACCGAGATACCTTTCGAATAAATTCATAGGATTGTTGCACATGCTTATAATCGTCCATAATGTAGCCGTCTGAGCTTTGTGAATAAGAGAATCCAGTACCAACAGGAGCATCCATATATATGATGTTGAGGCCCTGAAAAAAGCATGCATCATATATCGCATTTCATTAGGATCTATGGAAGAGAAAATCTCAGAATCTGGTTTAAGGTATAAAATTTGCACCAATTAAGATCAAACAAATTAATGATGCAATAAAATTCTCACCTGCGTCCATGCCCATGGGTTATCTTCAAGTGCTGGTAGGCTCCCATTGTAATGTCCTGTTGTGAACTGTAAAGGACCTAATATATGTAATAATTGTGAGTTATTAAATTCCATGTATTTTGGGGTACTTTTCTTATAAAATAGGAGTAGCTTTCAATTATTATGACGAGCACAAAAGACATTAAATTATTGAGTGCTGCTACACTCACCGCTCCCAGCTACCGCTGGGAGCTACCGTTAGTTATAGCATGTTTTTTTATTTTTTTTATATTTTTATACATGTATTTTTTAATACTTTTAAATATTTTTTAAAAAAATTAAAAAAAAAATTATAATATTATTAAACAACACTTCCTTAATTACTAAATAAAAAAAATTATAAAAATCAAAGCGGTAGAATGGAGCGGTAAAATTGAATGGTAAGAGTAGCATTATTTTAAATTATTATACACAACTAAAGTCAAACATCACCATCTGTAATCAGATGTAGTTGGCTTCCAAGTAGTTTGGTGGAAGGAAGGCCATGAATTAAAACTTTCCTGGTAATAAGCTAAGGATAAGAGATTTATGCCCATTATCTTTAAAGGAATGCTATGTTACAAAGAGATTTCACAAAAATAAATTACAAACTGACGTAATTTCATCTAATACGTTATATTTGCAATCTGAAGTATAATATGAGCTTTATACGACATTAGATCTACAAACTAACGTATATGTTATATTTGATAAAAGTAGCTTTACTATCGAAGGTATAAGATGAAGTCACTCCAGTTTGTGAGTTTAATTTATGAATTGTCTTTATAACTATAATATTTCTCTTATCTTTATCTACCAGCTTATTACCATTATATTTTAGTGGTAAGTATGAAGGTACACAATTTTTTTTTTATTTATTTAACACAATTTTTTTTATTGGACCATAACTTTTATCACAAAAAAGCCATTTTAATCGCAAATGAAGGCCTACCCTTTTAGTTTAGGGAAGAGGGATCAGGAAACTTAGAGGGATTTCATTTCTCATGTAGCCTACCTTTACCTTTCTCCTTCTATCATTTTGATTATTTCTTGTGCTCTTTATGCATAAGAAAGTTCAGAAATGCAAGGACGTGGAACCCCTAATATTATAAACAGTAGTATTTTCTGTTTATAACACAATTTTATGAGGGCTGATCCGCTTCCGGGATATGAACAGTGCAACAAACTGTACAAAAGCCTCCTGTAGAACTTTCATGAATCATTACCCTAGTTTTAGGCCTCGTTTAGATAAGTAGTTGAAATGAGATAAATTGAATTGGTTTGTGAATAATAATTGACATATTGGAGTTGAGTTGAGATAAAACGAGTTAGAAATTATTTGAGTTAAAATGTTTTATGAAATTTTGTTAAATGAGAGAGAAAAAGTTGAATAAAAATATTATAATATTATTATAATATTATTTTTATTTTAGAATTTGAAAAAATTGAATTATTTTTTATGTTTTGTTTAGAAGTTTGAAAAAATTGTAATAATTAAATAATAATTAGATAAAAAAAGTTAAAAAGTTAAAATTGAAAAATATTTGTAATTATAGTGTTTGGATATTGAAATAAAATGAGATAAGATAAAAGCATATCTCTATTCAAATTAACCAGGCCTTAGGCTATGTTTGGTTGGTTGAATGATTTTATTTCATCTTAAATCAATTATTGATAAGACTCACTACTTTTTTAATTTCTCATAAAGAAAAAATTAAACTTATTTCAACTTACTTCATATAAAAACTACATATTTTAACTTATTTACATTTAAACACATCTCAATAAAATCTATCCAAACTCAGCCTAAGTTTTAGTTAAAACATACGTACCATTCTCTAAAAAAAGAGCCTTGAAACCAGAGCAACCGGGACCTGGGGGTATCCAAAACAAGAGAGGGTCTCTCAGAGGGCTCCTTTGGGACTCGACAAAACAGTAAAATAGCTGCACCTCCTCGTTATCACCAACGCCAATATATCTAGACAATCACATGCACCCCCATTGCACGAACCAAAATCTACGTTAATATATTACAAAACATAATTACCTGAGAAATAAGAAATTAATTTAGTATTACAATTTACTACCAAGATATAACAAAATTAAGTTATTATATTATGTATAAAATATTTAAATTTAAATTAAAAAAAATTAATGATATAATTTGCCGAAAGAACTTTCCATTCTTTCAATATTCACCCATTTGACTTTATTTGTTTATTTGTTTTTCATCAGATTTTTGTCATTTTTTGCTGAACATTGTAATATTGGTTTGATAACTTCCTAGTCATGTAGGTTTTGTTCCCCTTTAAAGGCAAACATCGGCCACTTTTCATCGTAAGATGAAGCCTTATATATATGGGGTGAGATCTTAGACAAATGCATGCCAAAGAGCATAGGCATTGGCTTCATCAAAAGTCTAGCTAAATGTAAAATATAATAAATTTCATCAAAAAAGAGCTGCATTGGATTAGCCAAAGATATAAATGTGAAGTTTTTAGCTACAGTAAATCCATAGGCTTCTTCAAATTTGAAAAGCTACTATTCACTTATTAAATCTATTTTTTATTTACTTTTAATCTCTAAAGATCTTTTTTATTCACATTTAATCTTCAACCATCTTGTATAATAATGTAAGAATCAAATTAAATTATTAATTAATATATGATTAGTGTGATTATAAAATATGAAAAAAATAAAAATATTATTATTAAAAAAATAAAATTATATTATTATTTTGATGAATTCAATGGCTAATCTAATGTGGAGTTATGGATAAGGTTGTTTTAGATATATGAAAAACATGTACCTTTCATCAAAATTTAAAGATAAATTTAATGAGTCCAATGCTAATGTTCTAAGTTGTCTTCTTGATCCATGAAATGTGACAAATGTCCCCGATAACAAAAGTAACAATGGGGAGAAAATGATCTTCCCTCCATTGTTGCCTCTCCTGGCCATCATTGTTTTGTAATTTTTTGGATCTTAATTAAAAATCATTTTTGTTCTCTTAATTCTCATGTTTTTATTGGATGAGGTGAAGATAAATATTATATATATATATATGTATGTCATGCATCAGTTTCGAGCAAATATGCTTACCCAGTTTCGAGCTTAAACGGTAGCTTGCCGGAATAACCCGGTAGAGCTGTGATGATTTTTGAGGTGTTTGAACCTGCGGAGGCGGTGGCTGCCACCCCGAGAAGAAGAAGCTGCAAACACATGAAACTCTTGATGGAATGAGCGTCCATTAAAAATATTCCAAGTTTTGATTGAAAAGTTATTGCCAGCAGTAAGTCTGATCTTTTATTTCTGTTGCTTGATTTATAGGTAGAGGCCAAGGTGTGAGCCAATGGCGATGTTTGTGATTCTATGAAGTTGATTATGGTCTGAATTTTAGTTTCAGAAATGTTGGTGCCAACTGAAAGTCTCTTGTTTCTGCTGCTTAATGATTAGATGTCAAGGTCTGAGCTCGAACGGTGCCCATTCTCTCGAGTAAAGAGTCCTGCATGCCAGAGGGCCACTCAATTTTGACAGCTGGACGTGGCCGTTAGTACAAAATTCTTTTTTTATTTTACTTTTTGTTATATTTTTTAATATATTTATTATTTTTAAAAATTAAAAAAAAATACATCATTATACTAAAATCTACTTTTTTTAATTATTAAATAAAAACTAATTAAAAAAATAAAATATATAAACAAACAAAATAAAAAAAATAAACTCAAGCAATATACAAATCTTTGTATTTGAGTAATGAGGTAAATTTTGAATGAAAGAGAACTAAAGTTACTGACGTGACACCTAGCATAATTTTGTCGGTGATGACATGGCTTGTAAGTTTCTTGGCAAGGACTCTGTTAGTCAATCGAACGTGTACGTGATGGGAGGATGGATCAAAATGATTGGAGTTGAACTTGAATGGTAAATGAGAAGATTTTAAATAAATTAAATAAAATATTATTATAATATTAATTTTTAATATTATTATTATTATTTTAAAATTTAAAAAAATTAAATTGTTTATTATATTTTATATAGAAATTTAAAAAAATTATAATAATGAGATGAAATAATTTCTCTATCCAAACGGCCCCTAAAAATATAAAGATGAAAAAATTGATTTTTTAAAATTGAGAAATAATTTGTTTAGGGGCCAAAACTACATGGGCTTATCCTAAAAAAGTTCAACAATTTGAATTTATTCATTACTATTCACAAAGTCTTCGAAAAAGTTCAAAGGACCTAAAATATGAATTTATAAACCTAATGATCAAATACTAATTTGAGATAGCCATGACTCCTAAACAAGTACAGGAATGTAATTTGAAAGCTAAGCCCCTCTTTTCATGAGAAACAACCCCCACTCAAACCTCTTTTTCACCTTTGGCTCATTTTATATAGAGATGGACTACTCTGGCGTTTAAGTTGACCGCATGTTGCTTTTGGTTTCTTTTTTTTTTCATATTTTTTTAATATATTTAAATATTTTTTAAAAAAAATACTCTAATACACTTAAAATCACTTCCTTAATCACTAAATAAAATAAAATAAAAAATTGTCAAGCAGTGAAATTGAACGGTACAAGTTGGGAGGCAAAGTAGTTTCTTCCTTTTATATATGTTTCGGTTGGTCAGAATACAAATAGTTCCCTCAGCGACCAATCTTCTTTCAAGTGTAGAAAAATCTACAAAAGATACTGAAGATTAATGAACTTCCCTCTCACAACAAGTTGAAATCAAATTCAAACTTCTTTTGAACAAGATCAAGCACAGCTGTACAAATAAAGCCTTCAACCCGTGACATACAAAAGTTGACCCAATCTTTGTGACCATCTTTATGGTATTATTAAGTGTCTTTAGGCTCTCTCGGTATTATTCAACTCTAAAACTACTCATATTATTACTGACTTATTAAGCATTGGAGGGTTCCCTTTTAACCCCCCAAGCCTTCTTATTCTCTAGTTGCAGGAGGTCGGGAGTGTGTAGCAGTGAAACAAGGTTATTTTTCTAAGAGATATCTCTGTATAAATTCTATGTCTGCATTTTGTTTGGGGATTGCTCTACTTCATACTAGTTCCAAAATGTGTACACTATTTACATCATGATCCAAATCATGATCCCCGATCTCAGTCTAAATGGAAATTTGATGATAAAATTATATAGTCGTCATATTTGTAAGTCGGTGTGAAAGATGAGATTCAAATTTTAAAATTTCTCTTGCAAATAAAATCATGTCATATTAATAGTATAGAATATCATAAATGCTACGTACAACCGCCTGGTGCAACTGGCGTGTACACATCACCCACTTTATTTTTTTGCCTTCATCTCCCTCTCCATTTTGTTTCCCCTCTCTCTTGCTCAAAATTTCATTCTCCCTCCCTCCATCTCCGTCAAACCACTCCCTCTCCCTTGAAGATGCCTTGCCCCATGCACGTCTGTCTCCTTCAGGAAACCAAACAGGTATGGCCCCCCTTTCTAAGCAAAGAAACCACCACTGCCACAAACCTTTAGGCTGCAGTAAAGCATCTCCACCTCTTAGCTGCTGTCACCACAGGTGAATCCCTTCAAGCAAGGCAACTCCAACCATCTAGCAAAGCACTGCTTCGCGTCAAAGACTCCATGAAAACAGCCCAACAAACCTCCCCGTTGCCATTACTCCTCTATTTTAAAGCGCCAAAACAGAGCAATTTTGTGCTCTCAGTCCAGATACCTCCCAAGCACAATCACCCACACACGCATGTGGACTCCGCACAAAAAAAGGCAAGACACCGAAAGCAACACTCACGTTGAGCCTTTGGCTGAAAAAGAAGAAAAAAAATTTCTTCATGGCTGCGTAAATTTGCTTTGTTTTATGGAAGAAAAACAGAGGTGGTTGGCCGTGTATGTGGGTTGTGCAGAGGGTGCTGCAGTGGATGAGGTGTATGACGAGGCTCACTGAAAGGCTAGGCAGTGGCCTCATGGAGGACTGACAGTGCAAGGTGGCTAAATTGAGGCCCACTGTGGCTATGTAAATTTGCTCTGTTTTATGGAAGAAAAATAAAGGTAGCTGGTCGTGCATGTGGGTTGTGTAGAGACTTAACATACGGTGGTAGTGGATGAATTGGGTGGTGGTCTACGTGAAGATGGAGGAACTGACGGAGGTTTACGTGCACCTATTGCGATGTGCAAGTCGTGCATGCATAATTATTGCAAAGACCACTAAGTAAAAACCAAACTTGATCAACCGAAACTTCTTCTCAATAGAAAGAAATCTGAATAGATCAGTGACATCAATAAGATGTTGCTTCAAAAACAGCCTCACATGATCACAAGTAAGGGGAGCTGTCATCATAAACATTAACCAAAGCCATGTTACGAGGAAAATGGCAAACAAGATTCCCTGTGCAGTGAACTCGGGGCCAGTCATGCAATTAATGAGAGATGTTGTATCGTAAATGTTTATGTAGTCACCCTCCAAGTCCGACAAGATAACAACATCATAATAGGTGGATGCTATGATAGCCAAGTGAACGATATAGCAGATAGCCCACAAGATGTGCTTCATCGTTGACGCGTTTTGTTTTCAGAACTAGAATTTTGGAAAGTAGGAATAGATCTATGTCTGTGTCAATAAAGAGAGCAATTGGAGGGAGATGTTTCCTAGTGAAATGAAATGTTGTTTCAACTTTTTAAGTGATGAAGAATATGATCATATGATCTTTATTTGTTTCAACCGTCAAATGGTTAAGCAGTATGGTAGCCACTCATTGTAAAGTCTGTTTCTTGTAAAGTTCTTCAATACAAAACATAAATGCAGAGAAATAAAAGAGATGAATACATAGGTTTACATGATTCAGCATAATGGCTACGTCTACGGGCATTTAGAGAGGAGAAATCCACTATAATATTCTTGTTTACAGTCTCTCATAGTCTCTCATATCTCATTATATAAGAAAGGTGATATTGAATATAACTTTACTAGAGAAAAAACCTTCACTTGAACTCTCTGTCCCAAGGTTGAAGGAGAAGTCGAATAAAAAAGAAGAAGAACTGAAGAAGAAGATGAAGACCCCCCCCCCCATAATCATCTGAACCCTCATATTTATTTGATTGTTTTTTCTGCATGTGTTCCTACAGTGATAAGGCCAAGCCCGTTTCGTGTGTCAAATCGTGCCCCCCTGACAGACCCCTGCCCCCACATTATCTCCTGACCCTCCTAGCACCCACGTTACCTCTTACTACCCCACACCCCCATGACTTTGACTCTTCTTGTTCCCATCTTATCTCCTAGCTTCTAATCCAAGTTGGCTAGGCCTGGCCTTTGCGCCCTAGTGTTATAACCCTTCACAGTTAGATACCAAATTACCTGGTAAAGTTGATCTGATATCATAGCAAGCCGATGAGCACAAGGGATTTTTGCATTTGAGTCCGTGAATGAATCTGTAACTGGGTTCCCAAGCACATACCCTGATAACAATATTTTAGCAATATCCAATCAAACAAATTTTGAAAAATGAGAAAACAAAAGTTGAAGACATATATAAATATATATATATATATATATTCTAGGAACAGATGTATTACCATTCACTACCTTTTTGACATTCATTGGACAGAGTATGAGTCACCTCTAACATAGAGCTGAATTTTCAAAAATTGAGGATGTAAATTCAACCGCTGTATAAAGTTTGTAGTTAGCGAACTAAGTAAAAATACAAGTCATATCAGTTTATAAATTTATTTTTATAAAATATTTTTTATGAATATAATATCTATATTTGCTCTCCCGTTCGGAGATCAAGTTAAAAAAGACAGATACCTTTAGAATGAATTCATAGGATTGTTGCGCATGCTTATAATCGTCCATAATGTAGCCGTCTGAGCTTTGTGAATAAGAGAATCCAGTGCCAACTGGAGCATCCACATATATGAAAGTGACTACAAGGTAGGCCTTTTTGTGAAAGTGAATACTCATTAGAAAATGCTCTAGCCACCAAAAAAAATATATATATATATAAAAGTAATCTTATAAATTGACGTGATTTGATGTGATTCGTTAGATTATAAAGTTATTTTTGTTGTAAAGTAAATCTAACAATCATATGAACTTATGAAGCCACGTCAGTTTGTAGGATTGCTTTTATATAATTCATTTGTAGAAGTAACAGTATTTTTTTCAAATCTCAAAATAAAAATAATATTAAATAATTATATTCTAACAATATTTTATTTAATTTTCATCTCATTTTATTTTATTTGTGTAAACAAATGAGGTATAATATTCTTTCTAGATATATGCTACCAAAGTTGATAAGATAGATAGATAGATATACATATATTTCTATAGTTTTTGAGGCCATCTTTTGATTGAAGAAAGTTGTTGCTAACAGTAAGTTTGTATAGTCTCTTTTGAGAAATGTTGGTTCAAACGGTAAGTCTCTTGTTTCCGTTGAGAGTTAGATGTCAAGGTCTGAACTCGATGCCCAATCTTTGAGTAATGGGTCCAATTTTGAAACGGAAAGACAA
>QEOT01124244.1:4921-71093 GCA_003123785.1 Pterocarya stenoptera | reverse complement strand
TTTTATAGAGATAAAAAAAAAAAAAAAAAAAAAAAAAAAGGAGGGGGGAAACGTGGTTTTGACTATTGAGAGGGGGCAGTGCTGCGTACAGTCCACATAAAAGGACTCTTTTGCAGTCCAAGTATAGAAATAGACTAAAAAGTCCTCATTTTATCATAAAATTGACTAAACCACCCTTACTTTTAAATAAAGAAAAAGTCAGAAATCTGAACTCATTTCGTTTCCTCTCCCTCTCTGTGCCGTGGGTCTGGGCATTTGCAAACTGCCGCGCATCTGGATTCTCCACTGCCATTTACAAAGTTTTTGTTGTTTTTCTTTATTTTCCAGCAATTTAATTTTGTGTGAACTGCCGTGCATCTGTTGTGCATATTTAATTTTGTTTTTCTTTATCTGCAAACTGCCGTGCATCTGGGCCACTGACTCTTACTACAGCCATGAATCTACACTTGCGATAAATCCAAGAAAAGTAGTTAAATACGTGACTTGTAGTCTAGTCTAGGTGAGAAAATCTTACAGCCTACGGAGAGAGAAAGACACAAACACAGATGGGCAGATTGGGTCCTCTCTTTGAGGAAGGGGACGGCAACGACGACGTCAATGGGCCGAGGGATCTGTGAGCACGACGTGATTTCACTGAGTAAGGAAGGGAGCTACGTCTAAATTTCACTGAGGAAGGAAGGAAGCTCTGGATGTAAGCTTCCTTGATTTTGCTACGTATTGGTTTCATCAATAAATGAAACGCTCCCATTTCATCTAGGACTTGGTTTTGCTACGTATTGTTTTCATCAATAAACGAAACACTCCCGTTTCATTTAGGACTGCATTGCAGGCCACGCCCGTGGACTGCAATAAGAATTTCCCTTGAGGGGGACACAACTTTGACTGTTAAGATATAAAATAAATAATAAAAATTTACATATTTTCATTAGTTAAAATTTTTGAAATAAGTGATGTTTACACATGGTATCAGAGCAGAGATTCTGAATTCAAACCATAACTCTACACTTCATCTAAAAATATTTTACATGTTGGGTCTCTTATTGAGAGAGAATTTAGCCCACACATGAGTGAGAGTATTAAGATATAAAATAAATAATAAAAATCTATCTCTCCCAATCAGTTTAAATTTTTTAAACTAGTGTTGATTACACAATGACCCGTAGGCTGAGAAATGCAAGTCACTTATAGGGGTGGGCAACGGATTTTACAAATTATGTATATATAAATATATATATTACAATTTGTTAAACTTATTCAGAAGAATGTACATGTATTGCATTGGCTTTCTAGGTCAACTTTTATATAGGAGACCAAGGCAATATAAGAATCTTATTTGAGAACAAATCTAACACTCTTGAACAAAGTCTAACAAATTTAAAAACTGATAATATAGTTCTTTTATTAGTTTTTAAATTATTGTTATATATATAAATTTTAATTTACAATTTAAATTATATAATAATTTAGATAAAAAAAATATTATTGGATCCAGAAATAATTTTTAAGCTCAATTTATCATCAATACCCTTAAAGTGAGCGGGGGCGGGGCATATGGCCCTGTGGCACCTGCCTCATGGGGCGGGGTGACCCCTCCCCGGCATACGTGGGTATCAAGTTATCAACCCCTAGTCACTTGTATACCGTTACCAGACGCATCATACTTGTCCCTTATCTTATCTAACTTCAAATCCGAAAGGAAATGTTTTTAGACCTAAGCCACAAAGTTTTTCAGAAAATTGCCATGATAATTTCAGTAGAATTTGGATGAATGTTTGAAGAGCTTTGGACCAGTTTAGAGAAGCTTCAGGTAGGCCACCTAGCTCGAGGTTTGAGAAGCTTGACATGTTGCATTCGGCGGGCCCAAGTTGAAGACTTTCTGATCGATGCTGTTCCTTTCAGAATCTTTTGAGGACATTGACTCGATCTTGGCAAGGACGTGAAAGTCCTGAATTGAATATATCAAAGTGTGAACGGCCGGAACATCTATCACGGAGAACAGGGGGTTGGGGTTTGAAATTTGGATGAATGGATCATTTAGTCGGTGGGTGTAAAGAAAATCTACGATATCTTTCGAAGTCCGTTCAACCTTTGAACAGTGATGGTGTTAGCAGTGGGATTTATGTCAGCGACAAGAACATTTGCCAAACGCACACGAAAGATTCGAAACTAATTACTTCCGAAAAATGTCAATAAAAATGAAAAGTCAAAGAACAGATAGCAGAGTAAAATGCTCAGTGCTCACGCAAATGGAGAGAAAATATCAGCAAAACGAATACATCCATTGTATCTGGACATGTACACTGGTTCAACGTCGGTATATGCGCGCGTCTGTCTATATATATAGGAACAAACGTACCTCTGTGCCCCAAAGTAAGAAACAGAACACCGAGAAGTTTCGGCATCATGGCAGAGCGAGATCATCAGGAAGAAGAAGCGGAAACGTTGAGGAAGAGGAACGCGGAGCTGGAGAGGGAGCTCCGGAAGAGCATGGAGAGAGAGGAGGAGATGAGGAAGGAGTTGCAGAAGGCGTGGGAGAGGCTGAGAGTGGCTGAGGAAGGGGAGGAGAGGCTCTCCACGCAGCTCGGCGAGCTCGAGGCCGAGGCCGTCTTGCAGGCGCGCGACTACCACGCTCGCATCCTCTCCCTCACGGACCAGCTCTCTCACAGCTCCCTCCACCATGCACCAACACCCTCATAAATAGTTGGTTTTTTTGTACAGATCATTGTTGTTTATGGGTTTGATTATGTATGTTCGATTGCTTCGATCCATACAAGGTTTGGAATTTTTGTTCCCATCTGTTTCTTCTTCTATTTCCTTTCGTTTGTTGATTTGTTCTTTGTTGTTTCAATTTTATGAATAAAAAAAGTGCTTCTTTTGTACACTTTGCTTTTTATTTGACCTCTTTCCTTAAAGTTCTTGCATGAGTAAGGCCAGTGATGTAACACAAAGGATGAAAGGTAAAAATTAAATAAATATTATTTTTTAATATTATTGTTATTTTAACTTTAATAAAATTAAATTATTTATTATATTTTATATAAAAATTTAAAAAATATATATAATAATATAAAATAAAATAAAATCATTTCTGTATTGAAACGGGATCAAATGAATAACCTTCGAGAATGCAGTTTATGATTTGAACATGAGAAAGTCATCGGAGGCAACAATCTCCGATAAAATGAAATGAGAGAGTATGATAAAATGAAACATCGGAGGCTACAATAGTAGCTTGGTTTGTCTTTGCAGATAAAATGAAATAAGAGAGTATGATTAATAGAAGTGGATGTTAAATTATTGTGGCATCTAGTTTCGTCAACATCGATGACCCATCACATTGTCGAAATCAGGATATCATCACATAAAAAAAAAAAAATTTCAAATTTTAAATAAAAATAATAATTTTTTTATTATAATTTTTTCAAATTTTCATACAAAATATAATAAATAATTCAATTTTTTTAAATATCAAAACAATCATAATATTATAAAATAATATTCTAACAATATTTTATTTAATTTATATAAAATCATCTCATCTCACTATCCAAACGAGCCATTTATAAAAAGGAGTTATTCCTTGGGTTGGATCTAGGTCCAGGCCTGAACCCAGACCAGTCATGGGAAGCGTTAGCCCCAAGGTCGGACCTAGGCCCAGGCCCAAACCCAAACATGGAAAGTAGGCCAAGTCTCGGGTATACTGAAGGCCCAAATCAAGGGAATAAGTAGATAGGAACATACGACAAGAAAGATAGTCTGGAAACCACTAACTAGTAAACAAATGATCTTGCCGATTGGAAATATTGTTACCCAGAAGTGATAAACAGTGAGACTTAAGGAAGAAGAGATGCTGCATTCAATGCGACCCAGGAATATCTAAGGACAAATTGGGACAATCCACACTACACATTAATGGAATAGAAGACACTTAAGGAAGAAGGCTCGCCGCACTCGATGCAAGGAAATGAAGCTTATGGAGGACGGCACGCTGCATTAATGAGATAGGAGAAACTCAAAAGATAAAAGCGTGCCGTGTTCAATGTAGCATGAGCTCAGAACACTCACATTAAGTAAATGCCTTATAGCTCAGCGAGTAGGCAGCATGAACATCCGATTTCCTACAGAGCAACACTCCACTACCATGGAAACCAGGTGGGCAAATATAAATAAACGCTTTCTGCAACCGATAAAAAGGCTATCATCTACACAAATTTTCAATACAATTTTATCTCTTCATCTCCTATATAGAAACTAACTTAAGTTTTGAAAGTGCAATGGACCCCAAGGTCCCCCTTCTTCATTATGCAGGTTACAACCCGAGCACTGCCAGCGCCGAGTCTCCTAGACTTGCAAAATACGACATTAACACCCTTCATCCTATTTTTAAAAAATAACATACAAAACTTACCTGCTTTAAAATTATATAAATTATTTCCTGTCTAAAAAAGGGAAAAAATACTGCGAAGATAGAAATCAAGAGATGGCTTCGAGTCATGAAAGGGATTATTACAAAGAAATGCATTTCTACTTTCTTGAACCTAAGAATTAATTTCTTTAAATTTAAATATTTCTAAGGCCACGTGTTATACGTGGTATGAATTTTTTTTTATATATTTGGGGGAGATTTCAAATTTCAGACCTCCATTTTTAGAGGTTGATGAATCAGTCTAATGACTTTGATTAATATTAAGTTGAAAAGAAATCGCTATCATTATTATTATTATAATAATAATATTGATTAATAAAGCGCTTATAATGCATTCCACGTCATAGAAGCAATACTAGTTACTTTTCCACCTTTTTTAACTCATCCCACGTGTACATCAAAGTTAAACAATTAAACGAGCAAAAATAGTCCAAATATTAAATTTAAAATAATCAAAACAACTCGTACAAATCATGATTCACTAGGAAAATAAAATACAGCATCTAATAAGGTATCTTCAACAGATCAAGACGCAGAAGAGAAAATGAGGAAAAAGAATGGGTAAAGGAGGAGGAAGAAAAAAAGGAAAAAAGAAAATTTGAAGTCGGTGGAGGGCGGCAAGAAAGAAAGAGATGAAACCCTAAGGCTTAGGCTGCGTTCCACTAGCGACCTTTTTTTTTTTTGTAGACTGGTGATGAGGTGTTGACCCATTTGCTTTTAGTGTTTTGTTTTTTCAGTGTTTACAGAGTGAGGTATTGAGTTGGCTGATTGGTCGTAATCTGGGGCAAGAGTTGGCCGAGAGGGACGAGCGATGTCACGGCTGGTGATCATATGGTTGGCCTGTGTGGAGGCTGTAGTGTCCATGTGAGAGCTAGGTGCTCATGGGCTCATGAAGCCGATGCTTGCGATGGCCGTACCGTCTAGGTTCATGCCGGTGCTTGTATCTCTGTTGGTTTTGTTATGTTTTGTGTTGTAGCTTTTGTTGTTTAGTTATTAATAAAAAAGAAATAAACTATTGGACTTGGTTTCCATAGTAGTTGTATCCTATACTCCTCTTCCTTGGAAGAACGGAAAGGGATATTCAATTCTGTTTTTACAAAACACTTTCTCTTTTAAGAGAGTTATTGAGAAATTAAAACAATGTTGCCATAATATGTGCGGAAATGCCCTAGAGCAGATGTGTAGTTTGGTTTGTAGTCTAGATTTTTCTATATTGATAAGTCACAATTGTAACTTCGGTTCAAAGAATGAAATGAAGTATGTTTTTCATCACCTAAAAAAAAAAGGGATCAAGAACTACAAAATCACTCCTTTCATTTGGGGGTAAAGGAGGGATTGTACCATTCAAGTTTTTTTTTTTCATGCTTTTCTCGTTATACAAATTTGTTTAGAAATATTAAATGAAATAAAATTTGATAAAAGTTACAAGTTAAATAAAATATTTTATATTATTTCCCGGCTAAAAAAAATAGCTGAAGTGTAAATGGGGCAAAACTCCTGTGAGCCAGCCTTCTTTGCTGCTATACTCTGTTTTTACAAAACACTTTCTCTTTTAAGAGAGTTATTGAGAAATTAAAACAATGTTGCCATAATATGTGCGAAAATGCCCTAGAGCAGATGTGTAGTTTGGCTTGTAGTCTAGATTTTTCTATATTGATAAGTCACAATTGTAACTTCGGTTCAAAGAATGAAATGAAGTATGTTTTTCATCACCTAAAAAAAAAAGGGATCAAGAACTACAAAATCACTCCTTTCATTTGGGGGTAAAGGAGGGATTGTACCATTCAAGTTTTTTTTTTCATGCTTTTCTCGTTATACAAATTTGTTTAGAAATATTAAATGAAATAAAATTTGATAAAAGTTACAAGCTAAATAAAATATTTTATATTATTTCCCGGCTAAAAAAAATAGCTGAAGTGTAAATGGGGCAAAACTCCTGTGAGCCAGCCTTGTTTGCTGCTATAGGCGAAGTCTGAAGTGTTGCAAATAATGAGAAAGGAATGCACTCTGCTGGATCTATTCATCAGTGCTTCCGTTCAAAATTGCTAGAGGAGAGAAGGAAATAAATCTACCTCTCGGATGGAGGAGAGCTGCAACAAAGAACGTCAAAAATGGATCTCTTGCGTCGGACAAGATCTGTCGGGGAGGGGTTGGGATGTATTTTTTCATCTAGGTAGGAAGAAGTAAACGAAGAAGAAAAAAAAAAAAGTGGCATTTCCCGTCAAGCGGGAATCGAAAACGAGAAAATACAGCAGTTACTGTAGCAGTGCCCTTTCCCATATACATCCATTCATTATATGAGAAATCCAACTCGTTAGTGTATATATTAAAATGAAGTGTTTTTCTTATTTCAAATTATGATATGATAAAAAAAAATGCATGATCCTCAAGTTTGCTCAAATATTGTTAACTTTCAAAGCTATTGTTAAGGTCTAATACCATCGAGTTGGTTCGACTTTTTAAATGAACCGATCCATATTTGATTTTTTTCAGATCCAAGAAATGGTTTTTAGGGATTTTTCTGTTTAGAAGACACTTATCGATATTGAAAAACTTTTTATATGGGAAAAGGTCAAAATATAGCTAATAAAAAAGACTGAAGATATTAAATAACTAATAAAAATAAAAATATACTTTACACCCTCCAATTACCAATTACTTAGCACTTGTCGTTGAAATTTTCGTAAGGAAAATATTAGTTTGTACTTTCATTTTGATCATTTGTATATTTATTTATTTTTAAAATTTTTTTTTACTTAATGATTAAGAAAGTGATTTTTAGTGTATTAGTGTATTTTTTTATTTTTTTTAAATATTTAAATATGTTGAAAAATATGAAAAGAAAAATGAGAAAAAAATAAAAACTCACATTTAGCCTAGCGATCAGATTGAGTGGACTACTTTAGACAATAGAGTAACCCGACTCAAATGGTTTTTAGGGATTTTTCTGTTTAGAAGATACGAGAGCAAAACAACCAACTTATTGATATTGAAAAACTTTTTATGGGGAAAGGTCAAAATATAACTAATAAAAAAGACTAAAGATATAAAATGAACTAATAAAAATAAAAATATACTTTACCCCCTCCAATTACTTAGCACTAGACGATGAAATTTTCATAAGGTACACATTATAACTTTGTAATAATTCGAGAATATAAAATATTATTCGCATACGATTCAGATTTACTTGCAACTCAAGTGGTGCAAAACTGTTAAGATATAAAATAATAAAATCTACCACTTCTTATCAATTTAAGTTTTTGAGACAAATAGTAATTTTACAGAAACAAACGATATAATTTGCGCGAGAGAAATTTTGGATCGACAAATTTTAGCAAGTAGCTAAACATTTGCCTTAATTGTTTGGTTTTTACTCCCTCAATTTTGCAACCATTATCTTCATATAAGATGTGGAGGCTCATCTCGTAGTAATCATCAACTCTCTAAGAACACAAAAATCACAGGATGATCATATGCCTCTAAAGGTGGTTCATTTATTTTGAATGTGAATGGAGGATGAAGGAGATTGCTTAAGCATGAAGGTGAAGCTCTAAAGTCTAACCAGTTCTCGGAAAAACGTGCACGCAATATCTTTGAAATTGTTGTCAAACAGTAAGTGATCAAACCAATTTCAGTACTTCTCTTTTTATGATGAACTTTTGACTTTTCTCTGGAAAAACAAAAAAACAGATTTTGATCTACGAATAATTCAACAGACCTAAACATTGTAACCGGATTCGAGACAACATATTTGGAAGTTTCTGAAATATTGGAACAGGAATTCTTGAGTATAGTAATATTTCTAGATTAATTATGTATATAATTTTTAGAGTGTGTAAGTTTTGCATATTTTTTTAAGAAAAAATAAAATAAAATTAATTTTTTCATATGAATCTGAGATTTTAGGGCTTATTTGGATATAGAAATAATTTCATCTCATCTTGTCTCATCATTATAATTTTTTCAAATTCTCACTTAAAATATAATAAATAATTCAATTTTTTCAAATTTCAAAACAATAATAATATTAAAAAATAATATTCTAATAATATTTTATTTAATTCATATAAAATCATCTCATTTCATCTCATCACATATCACTATCCAAACGAGCCATTTGTGAAGGGAGTTATTCCCTAAGTTGGATCTAGGTCCAGGCCCAAACCCAGACCAGTCATAGGAAGCGTTAGCCCCAGGGTCACACCCAGGCCCAAGCCAAACCCAGACATGGAAAGCGGGCCGGGCCTCGAGTATACTGAATGTTCATATCAAGGGAATGAGTAGATAGGAACATAAGACAAGGAATACAGTCTGGAAACCACTAACCAGTAAACAGATGAGCTCGCCGACTAGAAATATCGCTACCCATAAGTGACAGACAAGGAAACTTAAGAAAGAAGGGATGCCACATTCAATGCGACCCAGGAATATCCAAGACAAATCAGGATAATTCACACTACACATTAATGGAACAAAAGACACTTAAGGAAGAAAGCTCGCCGCACTCAATGCAAGGAAATGAAGCTTATGGAGGACGACACGCTGCATTAATGAGATAGGAAAAACTCAAAAAATAAAAGTGTGCCGCATTCAATGCAACATGAGCTCGAAACACTCACATTAAGCCTAAATGCCTTATAGCTCGACAAGTAGGCAGTATGAACACCCAATCTCCTACAGAGCAACACTCCACTACCATGCAGACCAGGTCGGCAGGTATAAATAAACGCTTTCTACAACTGATAAGAGGGTTATCATCTACACAAATCATTAATACAGTTTTATCTCTTCATCTCCTATATAGAAACTAACTTAAGTTTCGGAGGTGGAATAGACCCCGAGGTCTCCCTTCTTCACTATGTAGGTTACAACTCGAGCACTGTCAGTGTCGAGTCGCCCAGACCTGTGAAACACGACATTAACACACTTCATCCTATTTTTAAAATATAGCATGCAAAGCTTACCTGCTTTAAAATTATAGAAATTATTTCCCATCTAAAAAAGAGAAAAAATACTACGAAGATAGAATCAAGAGATGGCTTCGAGTTATGAAAGGGATTATGACAAAGAAATGCATTTCTACTTTCTTGAACCTATGAATTAATTTCTTTAGATTTAAATAATTCTAAGGGCACATGTTATACGCGGTGTATTTTTTTTTTTTTTTTTTATACATTTGGAAGAGGGGGTTTCAAATTTCGGACCTCATTTTAGAGGCTGTGGTTAAACCAATCAGCCACATGACTTTGATTAATATTAAGTTGAAAATCAATCGCTATTATTATAATTATTATTATTATTATTATTATTATTATTATTATTTTATTGATTAATTTGGTTGTATAATGCATTTCACGTCATAGAAGCAGTACTAGCTACTTTACCCCTTTTTTTTACTCATCCCATGTGCACATCAAAGTTAAACAGCTAAACGAACAAAAATAGTCAAAATATTAAATTTAAAATAATCAAAACAAATCGTGATTCACTAGGAAAATAAAACAGACCATCTAATAACGTATTTCACAGATCAAGAACTACGAGATCATTTCTTTCATTCGGGGGCAACGAAGGAATCGTACCATTCAAGTTTTTCATTTTTTTTTTTTCATGCTTTTCTTGTTATACAAACTTGTTTAGACAATGAGATGAAAGAAAATGAAATAAAAATTATAAATAAAATAAAATATTATATAAATTATTTCCCGCCTAAAAAAAAAATAGTATGCAAAGCTTACATTTTTCAAAAGAATTGTGCAGAACTTGTATACTCTAAAATTGTATAAATCATTTCTCAAATTTGAAACTGTTTAATTTAAAAATCAATAATTGAGGAATAATACTACTCTTACTACTCAATTTTACCACTTTGATTTTTTTATTTTTTTATTTTTACTTAGTGATTAAGAAAATATTGTTTAATAATTTTATAATTTTATAATTTTTTTAAAAAATATTTAAAAATGTAAAAAAATACATATATGAAAAAACAAAAAAAAATAAAAACACAACCTACAACTAACGGTAACTCCCAGCGATAGCTAAAAGCGGTGAGTGTAGTAGTGCTCATAATTGAGATTTATTGAAATCCACCTCATAAAGTATGTATAAATTTCGAAGGATTTTTGGCCGTTTATCTTTTCCTTGTGTCAAAATATTGTTCATGCCGCATGCCTTTTGAAAGAGGATATTAAATATATAGAACAAGGGATGATTTATAGATAAAAGGAGAAATGAGGTAACTTCTTATAAAATCTATGATAAATTAGTTCCTAAGTTGTGTGGGACTTCTCAACATAATTAAGTTTGTTATCTTTCCCTATTTTATGAGGTGTGGATTTAATCGTATATGCTTAAAATTGTCTTACTCTCAAACAATTCCAATTTCGCAGTCAATCAGATACAAAAGAAAGTGACCTTTAATTAACATGGTTTAAGAATAGAACCTTAGATTTGGGTTGTATCTATTATCAGCTAATTAGTTGAAAAACAATTTTAGTGAACACATATCAAATTAGATTATTAGGATTTTGCCATTCAACATTTTGCAAATGTTAAGAGTCTAATAAATATGAGAAATGCTAGTTTACAAAAGATTGACATGGCTCTATATAATATATTAGATCTATCTTATAATAAAAAGAGGTTTACAATCTGATGTATATTAATACAGTACATCAGTAATTTTATTTTGTGAAATATTTTTACGAGTCAAACATTTCTCAACAAATATTGAGATAATGAGTGTTGAGTTTTGTAAAATTTATGAGTCCTGTAAGGTTCATCGAGGATCTGTTTGCTTATGCAAAATTCTTATCTCATCTCGTATCAATCATTACAGTTTTTTTAAATTTTCATATAAAAATATAATAAACAATTCAATTTTTTCAAATCTTAAAATAAAAATAATACTAAAAAATATATTCTAACAATATTTTATTCAACTACTATTTAAACATCTCATCTTATCATCATCTGAACTGTCTATTCAAAACCAACTTGAGAATCCTCACCGAACATGTAGTTTTCCTTTTCATTTTTTTTTTTGTTTTGTTTTTTTATCCATACATTTTTTTTTAAAATCCTTTAAACATTAAAATAAAATCACAAAATCATTAAAAAATACTTCCTTAGTCATTAAGTAAAACAAAAAGTATAATTGGTACCCACTCTCTTAGGGTATTCTCGGTATGAATAACTTTTTCCAGAATAAATATTAACTTGATAAAATGTCAATTGAAAGTAACCAATAAAATTTAAGAATTTCATGTGAAAAATTGTATAATTTTTTTTTTTAAAAGAAAAAGTGGCATGTTACACGTAATTTTGAAAAAAAGAGAGAATACTCGATTATTTTATTGAAACCTTTTACAAAACTAGACTAAACTCTTATTTTAATGTGGTATTATCCATTAAGGTTTTATTTTTTTTCTTCAAAAGAATAAAAGATTATATGAGGGTGATTAAATATGTCATATTTTATATAAATAAATGAAAATGAGATCAAAATACAACATATGTGAGATAATTATTGAATTAAATATTAGAAATGAGTTTAACGATAATTATAAATATCATTTCTATATTGTATAAGTGAGGTTTGGATTTTTTTTATCTATAAAAAATGATATATACAATTTTAAAGTGTACAAGTCTTGAACATGTTTTTTTAAATAAATAAATTTAGGACACATAAAGAAATTATTTTTTAATAATAAACTTTATTTTCTTCAAAAGGAATAGTTTTACACATTCATTTTTTATGCTTTAAAATTATATTTAACATTACTTTTTAACCTATATCATATGAAATGCTTCTCAAAATTCGAATTATAATTTATTGATAATAATTTTGTAATTGATAAAAAAAGAAATGAAAAAGAGGAAAACGAGGTTAGAGAAAAACAGAGTAATCCGTTCAAATTGATTATTTTTAGATTTTTTTTTCACATTTTTTTAATATATTTAAGTATTTTAAAATTCAAGTTGATTGCATGTTACTTTTAGATTTTTAAAAAAAAACTTTTCATATTTTTTTAATAAATTTAAATATTTTTAAAAAATAAAAAATATTTTAATATATTTAAAATCACTTAGTTAATTGTTAAGTAAATGAGAAATTATCAAAGGTCAAATTGTGCCGGATAATTTGGGAGGCAAAGTAGTTTTCTTCTATTTAATAATTAATTCTTTCTCGAAGTTTTTATAAGAAAAAATGGAGAAATATTTCAAGACAGCGGTGATTCTGACAAGTCTCTTCATCTCTCTCTTTCTTCCTTTGCATCCACACGCCAGAAAGAGAGAGAGAAACTTGAGAAGGAAAAGCCGAGGAGACACAGCCACAGGCGAGAAAGTAAGGTAGAGATTCGATCTCACACGAATCCCAATTTCCCATTTTCCGATATTTTCGGTGCCCCCATAAAGGTCATGTCATCTGCATGACCCTCTACTTTGCGTTCATTTTCTCGATTTCACTGTTCCTATTTCCCTGCCCTGCTAAATCTCGTTGTTTCCTGAATCGTGGTTATGAATTTCTGGTAGTTCTCCTTTTGCTTAGAACATTTCTTGGTGCCTAAATTCTCTTCAAGCTTCCAAATTGATTCCTTTTATTGAAATTCATGTGAATTTTCCGGGGTAGATTTAGGATTCAATTTTTCGTCTTGCTCGTCAGGCATTCATTATCTTCTGCATTAGAATTTGTACCCCATATTCTCCTTAGATCTATATTTTCCAACCCTGTTTTACATGTATTTCGAAGTCTGTTTTTGTGTTGGATTTAATTCGCTTTGTGGATATTTGTTTCAGGTTTTGGGTCTCCTTTAGCCGAGCAAAAAAGTGCTCAGTGTGATTTTGAATCAGAGGAATAGAAGAAAGGGTGGTAGGAGCAATGGACTATGAAAGCAACAGTTGGATATGGGAAGGGGTATACTACTACCCACACCTCTTTGGCGGTCTGATGCTCACGGCGGCCTTGCTCGGCTTGTCCACCAGCTATTTTGCTGGGGTTGGCGTGCCTCCGTTGCCCTTTTTCTGGTCTGATTTCGGGATTTTCCACAAGAAGAAATGTGGAAAGAAGCGCATTCGGGTTTACATGGACGGGTGCTTTGATCTCATGCATTATGGCCACGCGAATGCGCTGCGGCAAGCCAAGGCTTTGGGGGATGAATTGGTGGTGGGTGTTGTGAGTGATGAGGAGATAATCGCCAATAAAGGCCCGCCCGTTTTATCCATGGTAGAAAGGTATACATGCGTATGCGTTTATTTTTTTCTTCCATTGTAGTTTAGCATTAAATTTATTGACCGACAGCTACGTAAGCGATGATCATTTTGGCAAACATTTTTTTATGGCTCTATTGATAATTTGATCAGTCAATGATTTTCAGAATACAGTTAGAATTCCCCTACAGAAATCTCAACCCCATGGTGATCTGTGTGATGTAGGAGTGTGTCTCTGTGTTTTGTTCTGTCTAGAACTTTATTGTATCTATTACACCCCTACAAGCCTCCTTGATCTGTGATATATATGTGTCTTCTGGGAACGACTTCCCACTGTTCTGGGCACTCAAAAGGATTTTCTGCGAGTATAGGTGTTAATGATGTCTAGCTCTATCATGCCTTTTAATCTGGCTTATAATAAGTAAGCATTGGGCTCACCTTTCTTGGATTCTTACGAATGTTTTCCATGTTCTTTGGTATCCTATAAGACAGTTTCTGGAGATTTAATGAGTTGAGGGACTATTTAGATTCACTAGGCCGACTGATTGTAAGTTAACTAAGGGCTTATTTTGAAACTATTTGGACTGTTCTCCAGGCTGGCCCTTGTTAGCGGGTTGAAATGGGTGGATGAAGTCATATCAAATGCTCCATATGAAATTACAGAGCAATTCATGAATAGTCTCTTTAATGAGCACAAGATTGACTACATTATTCATGGTGATGATCCTTGCCTGCTTCCGGATGGAACTGATGCTTATGCCTTGGCAAAGAAAGCTGGCCGCTACAAGCAGATCAAACGCACTGAAGGGGTCTCCAGCACAGACATTGTAGGTACTATGATTCTCTCGATTGATCTCTGAATTATTTCAAGAAGTTAATTTTATTGGACAAAAAATGAAGCATTTTTTACTTTTTAGTTCAACATGACTGTTGTAAGCGGTTGGTCAAATGAGTTTGAACTTATGCAAGTATGAGGACATGTCTGGAGGAAGTTTCGTTAAAGATACTCTTTTTTTCTCTATCCACACTACTAACTGATTTAAAAAGTTTACTTCAGCATCAGGTTCACTAGTTTTGTGCCTGTATGATCATTACTTCACTTTTCTAGATTTTTCATATTAAACTAGTTATATTATTTTGTTCTAAGTCTGTATATATTATCTGAATGTAGGTAGAATACTCTCTTCTGTGAGTGATACAAAAGCTAATCTGGATTGTAACGGTACTTCTTTACATGGAGAGCCTCAAAAGGGAAGTGAATCAAAGGTTGCCCATGTATCACAATTTCTGCCGACATCCCGAAGGATTGTACAATTCTCAAATGGAAAGGTATTTGTTAGTGGGGTTGGGCTCTCATTGATTGTCCTGCAAAGACTGTCTAGTATGACTGCCTCTTGCTCAACCAAAAATAAAAAGGATAGAATACATAAGAAGGAATGCTTTTGGAATGCAACAGTTTAATTATCCATCTTTTGTAGCCTCTTTCTGACTCGAATGACAGTCAACCATATGTCTAATTTCTTAGACTAAGATATTCTTGGGATTAATAGTCTAATACATTGAGATATCATCTAAAAAATTGCTATGTGTTCTAACATAAATACCTTATAACACTTCTACGGAGCTATCTGAGTTAATTATAGAATAGAGAGTTCATTGAAGATGAGATAGGAATGAGTTATGTATATTAAAATCAGTGACCAGTGACTATTTTTACGTGGGGGGGCATTAGAGGCATCAATTACACATTGATGTGTGTGTGTGTGTGAACCAAGGGCTGAGAGGTGGATCTTTTCTCTAATCATATAAACATGTTTTTTCTTTTCTCAGGGACCTGCACCAAATGCTCGTGTTGTGTACATTGATGGGGCATTTGATCTCTTTCATGCCGGCCACGTTGAGGTAAAATGCTCATGTAGTCTTCTGGTATCTCTTTGTTTCAGTCTTCTGCTTCTGCCATTTTTTACTTGGTTGTGGTGTCTTTGCAATTAGTCTATAAAATCTGAGCGGAGATATTATTATGAAGAGGTGACAATTTGGTATTTCTTTGGCCATGCTCAAGAGTTGTGGATAACTCTCACTTTGGTATTATCCTATGATGGCCTTTCTACCTCATTATTGGGAATTGTCTTCAGATCCTAGCATGTCATATAGCTGAGCCCTGTTTTGGCATAGCTCCGGTTTGCACCTTTAGGCTTTAAGCATGCTATATAATGTCATTGAGTTTCTGCCTGTTTTTGGCACCATCAAAGTTGATATGGCTATAAATTAGCTTGAGATTGTTGCCGTGCATTTAAATGTTGCATGATGAATATTATGACATTTTCTCCCTGTTCTTTTTGAAAATATAATTAATTTGTTATGACAAGCTTCTTATCATTTGTCAGATCCTCAAGAGTGCTAGGCAACTTGGAGATTTTCTGCTTGTCGGTATTCACACAGATCAGACTGTGAGGTAGATCTTTTTGGTTCTTAATGCATGATTGGACTTAAGTTCACAATTACTTCCCCACTTTCCAATGCTTTTGACGTATGGAAGCTGTAAATTAGATTACTATCTACACCACCTTATGTTACTGGAAAAGTATTAGTGACTGTTAAGTTGTTTTATGCAGTGAACACAGGGGGAATCAGTATCCTATTATGCATTTACATGAACGTAGTCTTAGTGTGCTGGCTTCCCGTTACGTTGATGAAGTTATCATTGGTGCACCTTGGGAAGTTACAAATGATATGGTGTGTGATTCCTGTCTGATTGATTTTTCTAAGTGGGTATCAGTTCATCTTTCCTTTGCATATTATAATGAACTTCTCTGAGTGCATCCCTTGCATGCTGATTGAGGTTACTGGTGACACACATACTTTTAAACAAGCCCTCACACAAATGTAGAAGTTCACAACATGTAAACTGGACCATAATGTCTATAATCACAGAAATATGTGCTTATCTAAGGTATCTGTGTCCATGCTTCACAGAAAACAGTGTATATGCATTTTATTGTATCTAGTCATTGAATGTTAAGTTCAGTGTCCAAGATGAGATAAAATGCTGGACATGGCTTATTTAAGGAACGTTGAAGATTAATGTGGGTTTTGGTGCCTGAATTGTGCATGTATCATTGGCAAGAAAGATTTCCTTCTTGTATGGACTAGGAGTAAATTTAGTACTTGGCCATACTGGAGAATCAAAATTCATATGCTGCTGATTTCTATTATTAAATGATTATTGCAGCATTGAATACTGTTTCTTTTCCTCTCAGGAGTTATGGGCTCATTGCACTTTTTGAACTGTGTTATCTTTCTGATACATCACTCTTTATCATCATTATCATCTAAGATGCTTTTTCTTGGGATGAGCAGATTACAACTTTCAACATCTCTTTGGTTGTGCATGGGACGGTTGCTGAGAACTCCTTGTTGACTGTAAGTTGGTGGATGCCTTTTTTTTTTTGTAATGTAAAGTCAAATATGTTCAATTATTATTGCCCATTTTACATGTTTAGTGAGGTTGATGATTATCCTGTATTTTTCAGGCTGAAAGTGATCCTTATAAGGTTCCCAAGAGCATGGGAATTTTCCGGTTGCTTGAAAGCCCCAAAGATATAACCACGACTTCAGTAGCCCAAAGGATAGTTGCCAATCATGATGCGTACACGGTATGCTTATTCTCTTGCTTTGTTGCGTGTATGCATGAAAATTTTCTTAGATTTTAGTTTCCCATCTGAAAATACAAATCAGTAAGTTATGCATGCAGTCAGGGAACATGTTAATGAACTGATTTGACTAATCTTTCATCTAACACGGGACATAAATGAGACCTTTGTTCGTTCACATGCAGAAAAGTAGGGGGAGTGGGGGAGTCTTGGCATTTTTCTGTCCTTTTGTGTTGATATATATTTTGGCCTTTTTCATAACGCCATTTTTTCTCATTTTTTATTTTGTAACTAGTCTGTTAGTCTTCATAATGTGCATTTTGATGGGCCCTTTTTGTTCAATGCTAGGTGCACACACTTTCCCGTGTTGTTTTGTGTTTTCAAGTTTCACTTATTGAAGTAAATGCTTTTTTTATGGTTTTGTTATCTTATCTTCAATGCAGAAACGCAATGCAAAGAAGGCTGCAAGTGAGAAGAAATACTATGTAGAGAAAAAGTATGTATCAGGAGATTAGCTGCAGGACAGATTTGATCCCGCAGCCTAGTTCGATACAGTTCATCATCCACATTTATCCCCTCATAGAGTTACCTATTGCCGTTCGATACATAGAGAAGTCCCATACATTTGCTCGAGGGACCGGAGAAGGAATGACAGGAGAATACATGCACGAGAGACTTGGAAGAATTATTTTTCTTTCCTTTCTTCACATTTTTTGTGTTACTCTCAATTTTTCTTTTCTTTTCTTTTCTTTTCTCTTCTTCCTGAACATTATTTTACTCTTAATTGAAATAGGGATTCAAATTCCAAATTGTATGCCAAACTGATCTAGCTCCTTTTGTAAACATTGCTTTCACATAGCCCTTACCTTTATTTATATAATTCTTTGTCTATGGCATTTATTTTTTGGTGGGTGGCATTGCTTTATTTATGCAAAAATAATGTGGTGGAATGTTCTCCTCGTATCCAGATGTAAAAAAATTGCCAAGAAGCTAAAAAAACTGTTAGGTGGGCTCCAAGCTGTGCTGATTATGCATCACCAATAAGGCAAGATGCCTGCGGTACAGGGACAATGATTGGAGGGATTAACCATGGCCAAGTTCTTGTTTTCTCAGTCAGAATAAACAAGGAATTGAACAGACTTTCTTGTAACTTGTATTTCATTTGGCTCGCTTGGACAGTGAGATGAGATGTGATGGTATTAGATGAGTGTTAGAATATTATTTTTTAATATTATTATTATTTTGTGATTTGAAAAAATGGAATTGTTTATTATATTTTATAGAAAAATTTAAAAAAATTATAATGATCAGATGAGATAAGTTAAGAGTAAACGGATACAGATTTTGGTTGAACGCTACTTTGAGTAATGAGATGGAAGAAATGTTGTAGGCACTTTTATTTGTAAGAAATGCTGTTTAACAAGGGTAGGATCAGGAGTTGCATTGGAATCCTCGTGAACATGCCGTGTAGAGATTTATTAAGTTAATGAGATGGTTTCTAGTTCAAGCTGTATGATAATTTCCGGTGTCTCATTGATTGTAAGTAGGCCATGGCCAAGCGTCGGTTCCATGAGCAATGTTTCCCTTTTTAAAAACAAAAATCTTAAAAAAATGTAAGATTTCTATACGTCGGTAGTAGCATCCAAGAGAAACTCACTTACTCCCATTCTCATTTGAGGAGGCTGTGATGCTTTTCAAGAAAGTTGTGCTATATAAAATGTAAAATGATGTATGCAAATAAAAGCTACCGACTTCTTGTTTTTCTTTTTACTTAACTGTTAAGAAAGTATTTTTAAATGAATTTATAATTTTTTTAATGTTTAAATTGATTTAAAAAATGCTTAAAATAAACATCATAAAAATTCATTCCTTCCTTCGAACAGCCAACTAGATAGTTGAATGATGACCAAAACTTGTTGATCAATCAATGCTCACCAGTATGTCAAACCTCAGGGTTTTACCTGGCAGACTTCACTCAATGACCTCATTTTGATGCTGATTTTCTACAATTTTCTCTCCTAATCAAGATAGGCAGAGCATATAAACCCTGAACTGATCTGAGCATGAACTGTTTGTGCCGCATGAATCAGAGATCCTGGTGCCATTTTAAACAGATTTATCAATCATACTAAATGTTATAGCCACGAGCAACCAGGTAATCCTTTACTAGTATCTAATAAGTAAAGATGTTTGTGTCTGTCGAGTTAACAAATTAATCTGCTCATCGCCACAATAATTTCAAGGTTAATTCAAAGAGAATGCAAAGTGCAACCCGAGTATGAGGAAAAACACAAGAATTTACATATAGCTTGCACAATACAGCACTATTTTTCTACACTAATTTCTTACAGCGAGTTCCCCCCCAAATCCAAAATGCCTTCAGTTGAAGAGCAAAAGCCAACTAAGAGCGTCTCCACCAAGCAAAACTATCAAAGAAGGGGCTCCATTCTCGGTCCCCCAATCACATCTCTATAATTCAGCTCTATCCTCCATTACAACCATTAAATAAAAATACCAATATGGAGGTCCATCTCTAACTATATACTTCATTACCGGAACCATGTAATGGGCGTGGACGTGTTTTGAGGAAGCTGTGGTATCAAGCAGTGCTGTTGCTGCCACTGATTTAAGCCCTCGCTTCCTTCTATTCCACCATAAACATCATGTACATTTGGGTGGCCTTGCACTATGTTTGCATTTTGGCTGTTGTTATTGTTGTCTTCTTCGATATCCATCGCTACTGCCATTCCTTCAGCCTCTGCCGTTAATGGCGGAATGCCGGTGGCAGGTACAAGAGGAAGTTGAGAGGGAACCCAAGGAACAACAGCCAAACACCCATTATTTTGGTCTTTCGTAGGCTGTTCCTCAACCGATTTTAGGTTACCGTACGGGCTAGACCCATATAATTGATCTGCCAAACGTGCAAAAACTCTAAGAAACATTTTCACGAACATAACAACTAAAAGAAACTCTTGTCCTAGTCTGCAAAACGGGACATTTTGATATATCAGTGTTTACCACCTATTTTTAGCAATAAGCCAAGTGTTTTGACTACTGAAACAAACCCACAATTAATATCCTGTACTGAAGAATCAAAACCCAATTGAAAGAAACGCGCACTTAGAATCTCCAATATCCTTCATTAATTTTTTGCTGGATCAGTGAATTTTCATTATTTTGTGAAGAATCAGTGTAAAAACTCGGTAGATAAAATAAATAGAAGGTAAATGAATGATGGGTACTTACTCTTAAAGCCAGACATGATATGAGAATCAACAGAGAAAGAAAGATTCGATGACGATGGATGTAAATGAGGAGTATTCACAGGCTTGAAGAGAACAATAGCCTTCTCATCATTGGACGGAATTTCCAACTCCAAACCCTCACGAAGTCGTCCGACTACATCCTGGGCCTGAGGAATCTCCGCCTCCTCTTCCTCCATAATCGGCGGCAACTCCGCATCCTAAACGTGAATCGAACTTTGGTAATTAGCTAGCGAGCGAGAGAAAGAGAGAAACGAATAAGTAAAATGGAAGCGGGTAAAAACGAAGAAAAGGTACCAGGCGGCGAATCTTTCGAGCGGGGGAAGAGAGAGAAAAGTCGGAGAAGTCGTCGTTGAATTCGTCGAGCTCAAGGTCCTTCCTCTTCAGGTTCATCTTCATCTTCGATGTTTTCAAGTTCATGTATGCCGCCATTTTGTTGCGAAGAAACAGAAGGCTATAAAACAAGAGCGCGCAGAGAGAGAGAGAGAGAGAGAGAGCTTAGAATGCTGTGCGTGGGTTTGTCTAGACACCAGACTCCATAGTCTAGACCCCTCCAGAAGCTTTAACTTTATTTATTTATTTATGGGTTAAATTATACTTTTTTTTTTAATTTTTATTCAATTCATAATAAACCTTCAAAATTATTAATTACATCATAGTGAATTATCAAACTTTTAAAATTTTTTAATTTTCATTTTTATTTATCAGTAGCATTAAATTTAATAAAAATTTACTACACATACTGTTTATATGCATAATATTCACTGTAAAAATATAATTTTTATCTAATTTATTATTATTAATCATATAAAATATAAAATAATATATACTATTAATTAATAATAAATCATAAATTAATAAATAATTTTTTTTATTAATTTATATATAATTAATGAATATCAAATAATTTCATTGTGTACATAGATTATTCATACTTACTTTCAATTTAAGTATAAAATAATTTTATATATGATTAATAATTAATGATTTATTATTAATCGATATCATATATTATTTATATTTTATATAGATAATGATAATAAATTAGATAAAAATTATATCTTTACAGTAAATTTTTATTAGATTTAACGTTACTGATAGATGAAAGGAGGGATTGAAAGTTTTAAAAATTTAAAAATCTATTTTGATATAATTAATAGTTTTAAAAATACGTGAAAATTTAAAAGAACAAAATATAATTAACCCTTTATTTATTAACTTTTACTCGCTCTTGGTGTCCTTAAGATGTCAAACAAGTGGGGGGACCGACGTACACTGATTAAGTCCACATCGATTGCCTTCGACCCGACAACAATAAATAATATTTGGCAATTTTAACAATTCATATTTTTTTTCTATAAAAAAAAAATTATTCATATTTTTAAATATTTTTAGATTTTTTTTTCAAATATTGTTCAAATATAAAATAATTTTTAATTTTAATATTTTAAAATTTTTTATCTAATTATTATAATTTTTCCCAAACTCTCAAACAAGATACAAAAAAATAATAATATTTTTAAAATTTCAAAACAAAAATTATATTAAAATATTTTTACTTAACTTTTTCTTCTCACTTCTTAAAATTCAATAAAACATTTTAACTCAAACAATATTACTATTATTCATAGATATATTGAGATATTTTGTGGAGCCCTTAGCCTTCCTTTTAAATATTTTTATTTTGGTAAATGATGGCCACAGTTTTAGGGTTGCAAATACCATATACTTCTTAAAAAAAAGTCTATTATTGAAAATAATAATTTTTTTCATGGGAATTTTAGACTTATCTACTTTTTTCAATATGAGTATATGAAACTTGCATACTTTAAGACTGTAAATATAATTTCTCTTAACATTTTAATCTTATATCATGATGTGTGACATTTCTAATAATTTTTTATATCAACCATCTAAATAATATTAATTTAAAATTTCATTAAGTATGATCCAAAATAACAAAGATTAAAATAAAGAAGAGTTTAAAATATTAAGTCCGTTACAGTGTTTACAACTTTATCGGGTCAAATGTAAATATATATATATATATATATTTTTATATATACATATATAAAGAATGACAAGTGGTCGATATTTTGAATCTGTATTCTTTAACAAAGTCAAAAAGAAAATTTGAAAATAAATGGTTTTGTTATAATACAACCAATAAATTGAAAGGTTATGGTCTATTTTTTCATTTTTATAAGAAATGATATTTGTCGTTATAGAATGCGTAAGCATCATTTTTTTTAATTGAATAAATATGAGACCCACATTTTTTAATGGCAGACTCCACTAATTTTAAAAAAAGTGCACGATGCTTACACAATTTATGATTATATGTAGTAATACAATAAAAATTCTCACTTGCTCTGCATTCATGTTTTTTATAATAGAGAGCAAGAATATAACAAAATAACTTCTCTTTAAAAGCACCTGCATCCGGATGCCTAAACCTTCATTTATCCTAAAATTTAAGTTTTACATTTGGGGAAAACCCCAAATGTATGCTCCATCCACCTCCCCATTTTAGGACTTGGGTTCGGGGATGCTACAGTGGCTCCTCACATATTGGGAGTCACTGTACATCCCAAATCCTCCCTTTTGGTTCTTCATCTCGTACAGCTTCTCTCTTCTTTGTGTACTACTTGTTACTGACCATCGTTCGTGTCCCCATCCAGCAGCCCCTCCGGTCGTCATCTCTGATAAGTAAGGCTCTACACCTTCGACATGAACACCCACACACACGCGCGCGCGCGCGTGCGCGCACACACACACACACTCTCTCTCATTGGAATGCTCTATGCCGATTCATCTTCATGTGTTCACCCATATTGCTTCATTGTTTTCAAATTCCTTGTGATTTACATCCATCTGTATTTGCCCATATTACTCTGTGATTTACTCCAATGGGTATTTGTGATTTACTTGAATGAGTATTTTTGATTTACAGCTTGTCTTAGCTTGTGATTGCCTCGAATCTTTTTGTGATTATTCCTTGTGATATACATTTGGGTCTCTAATTATGGAGATGTAGTTGTGAATTTTGAACATCTCTGTTGAGCAAAATTGGAGCTCTGATTTACAGTTCACTCAAATTGTTGGTCTCTGAGTCAATCGGTTTAGGGTTTTACATTTGGGTCTGTGATTTTGTTACTATAGATGTGATTTTGCAGGCTGTGATTTACATTTTCTTACATTTGGGTCTCTGATTACATGTTACGATAGCTCTCATGCATGAACTTGTCATTTCTGCTACATTGGACAATGTACATGTTTTCAATTGGTTTTCTAATTCGATTATTCCTTGTGATTTATTATGTTGTGGTCTTTGATTTACATGTTACTATAGCTGTGAATTGCAAGTTTTCATTTACCCAGCATTGGAGATTTATACATGTTTCTATTTAGGTAAATGATTTGATTATTCCTTGTTATTTACATTAAGGTCTTAGATTTATATGTTTCTATAGTTGTGAATTTCGTCAAAAGTCTTTTCTACAACATTGGGGCTATGATTTACCATTATCATGACTGTGATTGGGGCTTTGTGTAATTTTCAGATTTTGTGGTTGGCATTTGATTGGGGCTGTTGTTTGAACTGTATATGTAAGTGCAGGGGCTATGATGATGGTCGGATTGTTGGGTGAACCCAAATGTAATATCCGTAGCTCTAATGAATGCTCATCGGTATGACAGGGTAACCCGGATAACCATCTTAATTGTGAAATTTTCACAAAGGCAACCAATATTTGTAGCCATCCTATCTTGTGCCCTTTGCTATGCTTGAAAACTAAAGATCTAAGCCTCTTTGATTTGTAAATATTCTAAAATTTTGTTATTTCGTTTTGTGCTATCTTGTGCTTTCTTGGCTCATTAGATTGGGTATGTATGAAGAGTTGACCCTTGTTGGTTCATGTAGAATATATTTTTTGCTTTGACTTGTTCCTTATATCCTGTTTGGGAGTTTGGTTTTGTGATTTCTTGGCAGTGCTTGGTTGGTTGTGCTACAAGTTGTTGTTCATTGTTAAAATTGTTTAGTTTTTTGAAACTTGGCTTTAAGATATACACATGCATGTTGTTCTTATTGCCATTTCATAAAATGGTGTTTCTAATTAATATGGACAGTATCCTTTTGATTTCTCATTAACTAGCCTTGAGGCACGAGTTTTTTTATTTAGGTATTCTACTATACTACATGCATGTTTGTTCAATTTTATAAAATAGAGATTACTTTAATGAGTTTGCTGTTCAGTTGTGATTGGCCCCGGATGGCCAACTTTTAAGAAAGGATCAGTTTCTTATTTCACTAGTTTTGACATGAGATATGTATGCTAAACATCATTTCATCTTCTTCAAAACTACATCATTCTAGCAGTTGTGTTGTGATATCTTATTTCTTATTCTGCTATTCAAGAATGTCAGTTGGATTACTTTGCCATTTTGTTTGTTTTGTTATTCAGTTATGTTGGTTGGATTACTTTGCAATTGCTTTTTGGTTTGTTATTAAGATAAATTAGTTGGACTACTTTGCCATTTTCTCTGTTCTGTCATTCAATTATTTGCTTGGTTGGATTATGTACTTCTATGAAATATCACAACTGTGATATATCCATGCTATGATATTTTGGAAAAGCTTTTAACAATTTAGAGATGTTAAACTTGGAGATCTGATATATCCATGCTGTAATATATTGCCATTACTCTACATGTTTTTGTGAAACTTGGATGTGAGATATTTATGCTGAACATCTTTTTATGCTTCTTATAGTTAGCTGTGATACCATCCTTTTATGCTTGGTTGGATTATTTACTACTTTTTGGAGAAACTTGTTATGTTGTGAATCTTTGATACCATTATCGTTTGTGATAGGAAATGTATATTTTCCTTGTATGCTTTTTTTTGGTTTAGTATGATTTTGGTTGTGTATCCCCCTCGACTGTAATGATAACAAAGTTGAGTGGAAACACGAAAAATTTGTAATATACTCCATGGTAAGATTACCCGAACGGCCAAACACAAAAGCAACCAATTGTTGGCATCATTCGAGCATGTTACTTTTTCCTATGTGTTACTATTCCTTTCTTGAGCCACTTTCTATGGGTTAATGATTTGGGTATGTTTGGAGGTTTTGCAAGAGAAAGTTGAGTGTCGACAACAAAAATTGGCAAAATTCCCATGGCAAGGTAACTCGGATGACCGATAAATATTGACAACCGATTGTTGTAGCCATTAAGGACATTGTCTCCCAATCAAGGTTTTGTGAATTGTAGTAAAAATCTTCTGAATTTAGTTTGTACTAAAGATAAGAACTGGGCTCACTATTTGTGTACAAACTTGAAGCAAAACAAAAGACAACACCATCTAATGCCTGAGTCAAGTAGTAGCGCTAGCAACATCTCACGCTCGCAAACTATCGTCAAAATGAATACTCAGTATGTTATTGTGGTATTAAAACATGTTGACGAACTGCTCATATTGAGGATAATAAAGGGCGCCGATTTTATGATTGCCAAAACTATGAGGTACTTTTCATTTGATGACGGTCTTATTTGCTAATTTGTGTTGGTACTGTTGTGCTATAGATTTCAGTATTGGTCAATTCTGCATGCTAGGCAAGCTTGCGGATTTTTCTATTGGTATGATCCAGAAATATCAGCATATGGCTAAAATACAATTAACCGATTAAAAATCTTTATAAGATACAAGTATTAATAGACATCCAAACCAGTTGACATCAACTAGAAATTGATTTAGATAGACATAAGAGAAAATTGGAGAAAACTAGTTTCATTATAGCAATTTCGATGTCATGGTTATTTGTTTTGGCAATTTATTTTGAAAACTTCTGTGCAATCTTATGGCTCTCTTTGTACTAAATTTTTAGTATATGGGAATTTTCAGTAGTTATAATTATAATATAATTTTATTGTTCGCACATTAAATGTGTTTTGGGGTTGATATGAATGGGCAATAGTAGTATTTGTACATAGAATTGAGAAAATATTATACATGTATTTTAGCTCTTTTCATTAGGTCATGTTTGGATTCAGAAAGTATTCATCTCATTTCATCTCATCTTATCATTACAATTTTTCTAAATTTTCACATAAAATATAATAAACAATTCAACTTTTTCAAATTTTAAAATAATAATAATATTACAAAATAATATTTTAATAATATTTTATTCAACTTTCATCTTTCTTCTAAAATCATCTCATATCATTTCTGAATCCAAACTAGCCATAACTATTTCAGTTATTTAGAATGAATCTGCAATTTATGAAGTGTAATTTATCTTAACGTGTGAAAAAAGCAGATTTATCTATTTCTTTCCTTCTGGTGTGTCTAAAGCTTAGATCATTTTGATCACCGTTAGATCTGGCAGCAAAATGATAATCTTGTTTTTTATTTATCTGTTACAAATAAAATACCGTTGGAAAAAGTCAAATATTATTATTTGCAAAATCGTAATAATTCCAAACCAGGAAAAAAAATTAACTTCGTGTTTAAAATTTACGTACAAGGTGATATTGCTCAACATAAGGAAAAAGGCAAAAGATTTAGTAGTTAAGATTGTAAATAGAAGTGAAAGAAAAATTAATAAAGAAAGAATAGAAAAATATTATTTTAATAGAATAGAGAAAATATAGAAATGGAATGTAGGAAGTTTTTAAAATATAAGTAAAATTTAGGATAAAATTTTAAGAATTGTGTTTTTTTAACTAAAATTTAGGAAAATTTATAGGGAATGAGATGTGAATGCTCTAATAGCATTAAGGTTTTGTTTNTCGACATTTCCTATCTAGAGGGAATAAAAAGTAAATAATAAAAAAACTATTCTATTATTAAGAATGTGTGTATAACACACCATCCACATTATTTAAATAGAAAGATTTGATTTGCAAAATTCAAATTTTTAAATTTATCTTTCAAATCAAATTATGTCACGTAAACAATGTGTGGTGTAGAGTTCTTAGAATAGCAGTACTAAAAAAAGAAAAAAACTTAATACAAGGAGATGATAGGAAAGAATAAGTTATGGGAAGAGGGGGAAAGGGCGAGTCTCCTACAATGGAAGTTGATGGTTTTGTACCATTTCATTCCATGTTATCACATGGAAAAAGATTCTTATAATTTCTTGTCACAAATAAATTAAATATAGCTTGTGAACTTTTATTATTACATGTTGCTAATATATAATATAAACCCAACATTAAATATTATCTACTTCTTTCACTATCTCATTGTTTCCATGTTTTTTAAGAAGACAATCAACTTGATTGTCCATTCTAAGTTTCTTTAAGTAAAAAGGTGAGAAAGGGGAATCGGATGTGGTTTCTCTATTCGTTAGAAGCCAAACAAGAAGGGACTAGACGGGGAGAAGCCACAAGCGCTTCCGTCAGTCCATCCTAAATGAAGCACAATTATTTTCTTTTGGTGAACAGAACTTAATAGTTATTATTTTACATGATGTACACATTAGAATGTGCTGATAGGTAAGAATGCACCTTATAATTTTTAGAAACTTAAAAGTGCACATCATATCGTGTGATAATTCAAGGTATACAATATAATTATCTTCTAAAACAATCTTAAATAAATAAGTTATATATCCAAGAATGTCTCTAGGATGATGAGACCAGTCGCGTTGAGGGTGCAAAATGTAAAACATCTGTTTGTGAAAATGGGCGTGGTTTCAGACCTTTTAAAGGAAAAATAGAGTCATAGTTTCAAGATCTTAAATGATCGTCGCTTTTCCCTTTTGGGTCCAATTATATAAATATATATATATATATATTTATATACTCTGATCAACTGCTGCATTTTCTTCCCTGAACCCTTTTTTTTAGTTTTTTTACACCCTAAAAGTGACAATACCATATCTGTTTACAGGTTTTATGATCTGCTAACGTATCCAAGACTATGATACAAGGAATTGAATATGTACTAAACTGATTTTGAGGCAATTTATTTTCAAGGTAGTTGGGTTTTGAGCCACACATTACCTTTGAGCTAAGCATTTTCTTCGGGAAAAAGCAAGAGAATGATGGAAGAATAGCTAAGCATGGGGTAAAGGTTTGCGTCAAGGAAGTGAGCGTACTGTTTAACTGCAACCTCTCTTTCGGGAACGTCACTGGAAAGGAAGTCATATGGTGCAGGCTTGCTAGTATCTACCAAGGGCTCCCATCTGAATCCAGGTCGCTCGGGCAATGTAATCGTAACAGGTAGATGACTGGCATTGAAAGCAATGTAGATTTCTCCCCTCACTGAGTCAATCTGGGTTCAAGTTCATGCCTTATCAGGATACATTCTAGTTGAATAAAGTGTTGTTATTGGAAGTCAATAGGCAAAACACAATGACATGCCAAATCGGGATCAAATTTCAGTTAAATCACACGAGATTGACAACATATGACCACCAAAGTTGTTTCTCAGTGCTATTCCCATGTTGGTAAAAATTGGGATTTCTTGGGGTGAGAAGTTCCTCAATGGAGGACAATATGCTTCATAAATCTCCAGCAAACCGAAAAAGTAACAAATAAAAATAAGAAACAAAACACTCTGTATCTACATTTAGCCTATCTTCTGAGGTATATATCGTGTGGAAGTAAAAAGGAAAAATATCATCTAGCAATGAAAAGTGAAATAAACCAGCACGGCAGCATTTAGGCATACAAAATCCCCAATAGCATATGCTCGGAAAGGCAAAGCTAAAGAACTATGGAAACAGAAAAGGACTTGTTTTACAAATTATCATCTAGATGAGCTTATGATATAAAATTAATAATCGGAGAAAATATAATTTCCACCCTCAAACTCCAAGGCGTTTTATACTTTGCACTCAAAACTACCAAAACTGACACTACATCCTCAAACTCTTAAAAGTTGTAATGTGCACCCTCTATTAAGATTCAGTCCTCAAATTGAATCAAACACCTATTTTTCAACCATCTCAATGCCACAATTGGAAAGGATTATTATTTATCAGTTTTGGTAAGTGCGATGTGTCAATTTGATAGTTTGAGGTGCAAAATATAGAACACCATATAGAGGGTCACAGAGGGCTCAACAGTTGCCATACGCAATCGGCAGCATAGCTTTAACGATTCAGGGAGAGAGAGAGAGAGAGAGAGAGAGAGAGATGGGAAGAGTGAAACTAAAAGTGAGATAGGGAAGGAGGGGCGGCTGCAAAGACCGAGTAAAGAAAAAGATGATCAGGCAAAGCAAAAGACTAAGGCTAACAATGTGTTCTCAGGGGTAAAAATGTAAATCTAAAACCTATTCTTTATTAGAATTTACTTAAAAGTATATGTGAAAGGACTGGTTTGGTTCAGTCTTGGTGAACTGGCCCCCTTAAACTGAGGACCGACTTGAACCTGCCGAGTTTGAGAAAATATACACCGAGGACCTGACAGAACAAGTAAAAAACTGGCCTGAAATGATCAGTTGCAGTCGGTTTAATTCAGCCATTTGAACACCCCTATCCATTTTAGTTCAGAACAAGTACCAACGTGGTCATTTTGAACACCCCTAACCATTTGTAACATGGAGAAACTCAGCCACAGAAGCATCCTTGCAAGAAGTTATACCATACGGTTCTGGGTAGTTTTCTTCAGGGCCTGATCTTCACCCCACACATCATGCCAAACCCTAATTTCGGACTAATCTCCCACCTCCCATCTGACAGTCCTTGAAAATTCTATCCATCCTCAGTGAATGCTTTTCCACACACGTACTCCAAAAGGCACATTGACTGCATTATAGCACCATACACCCCACATTTTCCCATACTTAAATTCCACCACCAACCTTCTCTCGCCTTTGCATCTTTTGGAAATTTTACTAATTCATGCTACCCTAAGCTACCCTTACACTAGGTGCCCCCTCTGCAGACCTCTAGTGCACTTGGGTTGTGACCCAAACACTACTTTAATAAAATGAAATATCTTTGCTTATAGCAAAAATGAAGCCATCTTCCGATTTATATCCAATTTGGTATACTAAGCCTGGTTGAGGAAAATATGACTTTAGTTTTAATTCAATGGAAGTAATTATACGTGGTAATTGGATTTAAAATATGATCCGGTTAGTAGACCCAATACCCCACAGGAGAATGCACTATGATGACCAATATGACATGGATGCTGACTAGAAAGCATACCAGTGTAAAGGCCACAAAACGGCTGGTTTCAGACCAGTCTGGAACACCAGGAGCTTGACCATGCCACTGCAGCCTCTCTGCTGTTGGAAAGTCATCCAAGCCAAGTGACTCACATTCACTGCAAGATCATTTCTCACATGGATTTAGCAAAGATAAAAAAAGTTAATCAATGAAAAAAAAATAAGTAATTCAAAGATCTAAAGCAGCAGTTACTGGCGGAATTTGGTCATAAGGCAGCAAAATCTAAAAAAGTCTGGCAAAGACTCTTCCTTCTTATCCCATCGCATGTAATTGACCTGCAACATGGGTGAAAATCAGTAAATGGCTTCAAAAGGATTTGATAAAAAAGCAGAGAAACGCGAGCTGTAGAGGATCACATAGCTATCGTGGCAGTATGTGTTGTTGTTTCCACCCTTCGTGTGACCATATTCATCACCCATAGATATCATTGGAACTCCCTAAATAGATAAGAAGTTATGGTCAGAAAAATGCTTAAAAGCTAATGTATTAGAAATAGACATCATTTTCAGCACCATTTGTGGGGAGTTTCGGCCCAAACTTTACAACTAGCTAATGCAGAAGGCACATTTATTTATAATACAGTAAAAAAGCCAATTGGGCGATATGTTAGAACTTTCCATGTCATGTGAACCTTAAGTTTTATATCAAACAAACTCTAAGGTTTAAAGCATTGTTGCATTCCTATTCCATCATACTCTTACCTGGGGAAATTTTAAGCACCTTTTTACAGACGTCTTTTTTCAGTTTTTTATTATATTTATTTGTAATTATTTTATTCAAACACTATATAATGAGTCTGATGCAACGCACAGAGGTCACCAGATTTGCAACACTAGAAGAAGAGCAATTTGTGTTTGTACCCACAAGCTACCTGATGCAATAATTGAAATATTCAACCATGTTCTCCAGAGAGTTTTGCAGGATGTATTAAGCACTGTGCAGATTTCAAATGCACACACACACACACAATTGTGCATTTACGCGTTAGGGTTCTTGAGGGGTGTTGATGCAAATTTCGGTACGCTTGCTACCACCTAGCTCCCTGGAGACAGAATCGACCTTAGATCCCTGAGGGGGGGGATGCCTCCGATACCTAAGTCAGTTCTTCCCCGTAGCGTGTGTGTGGGTGGTTGTTCTATTAAGGAAAATCCGTGTCGCAGTTTACCTCCTTTTTCCTACATATATAGCAGGGGATGATGGCATGGCTTTCCCTCTTCCTGGGCCTTTAACCCTGGTGACCTGGTGTGGGCCCGTGTCCCGAGGGGGTACCATGTCAAAATAAGTCAAGAGTTCTGTTTGAATGGCCAAATCTCTTGGCCTTGTGATCTCGGTTTATTATGTAAACTGTACAATTGTTCTATTCATGGAAAGAAATAAGTATATGCTAATTCTATCCCTATACAACCTGTCAAATATTATGCTAATTGTACAGAAGAGTAAATCAAGGAAATAAATAAGGAAACAAGGGGCGTTGAAGGAGTCCTCCAGGCCAATCTGGCGGGCCTGGAAGATGGGCTCAAAGGTCCCTTCTTGATCGTGCAATTGTTTCAGCACATTTACCCCCAACAAGGGGCATGCGTGCATACTAGAAACTATCATAGTGAATGTTTAAGATAAATTCAGGGTCAATAACAAGGTTATGAGAAACAAATGGACCCACTTGAAAAGCTAGTTGAAATGCAATGGAATCAGCAAATCAGCCATCCATGGGATGTCTAAACAACCTATAATATGTAACGTAATGTTTTTCAGCCCAGGAAAATTGGTGAAGCATAGGCAGTAGTTAAGGGATCCAACAACCATATCATGAATTGTTTGTCCAACCTTTTCCAAAGGTGAAACACCTCAGTCCCACATTGGGAAAAAGAATAACTCAAATAGAATGGGAAAATTATAAAGGTAGTCATGAGTCTTAAGTCCCACATTGACTAATCATTAAGTGAAATTGAGTTTTATAAGTAATTCTAGGAAAGCTTCAGATTGACTAGTCTATTTGGGGTTATAGTGGCTAGCGCTTTCCCTGGGTCGTTATGTATGTTATCAGAACCACCTAGTAAGGCCAACCTTGTGATATTACAGTACTGAGTGGCATGAACCTAGTGAGGATGTCAAAAATTTAAGAGGGGGAGTGCATAACACCTCAGCCCCACATTGGAAAAAGGAATAACTCGCATAGATTGGATAAGCTATAAAGGTCGTCATGAGTATTAAGTTCCACATTGGCTACATACTAGGTGAAGTTAAAGCTTTAGAAGTGATTTTAGGATATTGACCAATCCTTTTGGGGTTATGGCACAAATGTGGCTAGCGCTTTCCTCAGCTTGCTTCAGTAGGTCAAAACTTCAGCACATGATACTGAACGTCAAAACATTATGGCTTCATTAGTACCCCTATGTTCAAAATTTTTTATCATCATTACTATTATATTATATTATATTATATATATACACATATATTAGTAAACCCTTTTCTCTTATATATGTAGATTTGCTCCATAGAGACCTAGATAAAATAAGTCATATTTTATTAACCATGGTATGGTCTGTAACTACAGTTTTCCTCCCCCATAAAAGTAATCATTTAGTGACAGTTGAACATTATTTACTTAGGATAGACATGAGAGTAATGTTGTAAGGACTAAACTTTAAGAAACTGTAGCAGACTAGCAGGCAACAAAAAGTAGGCGTCTCAGAGAAAATTTTCAAGAAAATACAATCAACACACACAATCTGCTCAGGAATAGATATTTTAAGAGGTCAAAATAAATTAATAAATTAAACCTTACTTGAGAAACCATGAGGCAGAGGAAGAAATTACGCATTTGTCTTTTCCTCAATTTCTTCACAGAAATGCTCGCAAACTCCCCCTCCTAAATGATTGTTGCCAGTAACAGAATGAGAAATTATTGTGAACCATCTCCGAAATCATTCAGAAGATGTTGATACAAGTAGATGCACAAATGTTGATTATACGTTAGCATATATATTCAGTCGCCTCAAGCTTTGGGCCTTCAATAAATACCATAATGGAAAGTTGGAAACCTTGTATGTCGTACACAAATATCAGATAGATGTCATTCATGTAGCAGAATATATCACTGAGTAACACCAAGCATCAAGCAAACCCAAATGCAAGAATCAGAGCCTTTGTGTTTAGTAACATCTACCTGTCCACAATTCCAGCTATTATTATGATTCTCTCCATCGTTGTTATCTTCCCCATTTGACAAGTTATGTTTGTTGTTATATGTCACTAAATCAGCCAAAGTAAAACCATCATGTGCACATACAAAGTTGACACTGTTCCATGGCTTCCTTCCTCCTTCCTGGTTCAAGGAAATAGTAAGGGAGGTTGCTCAAGAAAAATATTGAGCAGAAAAACATCACATATTCCAGCATATCGTTTTACTACATTTCAGTTGAAGGAAAATAACTGGAAATCACTCCAAAACAATGGTTTATTAAGTCAAAAGTCAACAATAACATCAAGACGGGACATTGTAAAATTGTAGTTTTAAGAACAGAGAGGATTATTATAGCCGACACCATGATTTTTGCAGCAATAGAATGAAAGAAAAGAAAACAACAGCATTACCTGGTATAAATTAGGACTCCCACATAGGCATTGAGCAAAAGCCCCAGAAAAGGCATCGGTACCCTTGATAAACTGTCGCACTGTGTCACGATACTGAAATGGACAATAATGTATCAAAAACTCCCACTCTCACACAACATTGGAGAATAAAGGCAAATGGATGCAAACAGTCAAGCATGACTAACATGCAATTATTAACTGCACCATGTATAATTGTCAATGGCCGGGCAGGAAAGGAGCAGCAGAAGGTTAAAAAGCTGGAAGATAAAGAGTAGAATTGAGATTATACAGTCAATACCCAGACAGGCTTCAAGAACGATAGCCAAATTGTCCATCTTTAAGCTATCAATGGACTGAACTCAGATCTATTAATTTTGGCAAATAAGATTAATCTTAAAAAAAGATTGAGAAGTCAGGACGATTGAAAATCTGGCGCAGATTATAAAGCCTTTGAGAAGCTGAAGTGTTTGGAAGGTGTTGAAGGCAGCTATGTCAAATCTAAGGATAATTCTGGTCAGGATTCCAAATATGAACACTAAATGTGGAGATTTCACAAGCCCTACACCTAAAGATACGCCTACAGAGGAGAAGGATTTGTGAGAAGCAATAAATTTGTATAGTTCTTCAAATAAATTCAAATAGATGTAGGATGAAATTCCCAGGTTTTTGTTCACATGCTCAATCCAAGAAAAGTTATTTATTTTTTTGTATCTAATGGAAGCGAGAGATTATTTTTGTACTGATTGACAACCAGAGAACAAGTTAGAAATCTTCGTTTATTTATGTGGAGTGAATAAAACTGAAAAAAATAAAAACTATTAGATGCAAGTTACCTTCCATCTAGGTGTTCACAAGTTACATTTCTACTAGGTATTCACAAGCATGGGATTATGGACCAGGTAGTTATTTACAATGAGAGGAAAACCAGACAGAGCAAAATGGGATGCTTAAATATCTTATGTGTCATGGTGTACTGTGTTATTCTTTATCTTCCTAACAAAGCTACTGGGATGGTGAATACAATAATGTGCTCTGACCTTCCCATTCCATTCTGACCAAATACCCCAGTGAGGAAATGTGCCAACTTGGTACAGGCCACCGGTATCCCATGCTTCAGCAATAAGCTATTTGAAATAGGAAAATAAAAAGTTTAGATGTAATAGTTTTTGAAAAAATATTGGCAAAATTACAGACAAGAATAACTTTTTTTTTACAGGTAATCAAGAAGATGTCCAGGTAATCAAGGCAAAGCCCAGGTACAGAGGATGTATACATGAACAATTACAGACAAGAATAACTGCCAATCAATAGTTGAAAGAAAGTTAGATGCTGGTGCTACATACATTATGTCCAAGCAAAAGTCCAGAAGTCCGAGAAACAACAAATGCTAGATACTGAGAACTAGGTATAGTATTTGTTTTTTGATAGGTAACTAGGTTTAGTAATTATAACAAGAAAAAGAACATAGATCATTTTAAGATGATGCATGGAAGCAATGAAATTCTAGAATAAATTGGTACATCTGATCATCTTAAATGATCAGGGAATGGTGGTGGTAGCAATGACCAATGCTCTGTGTGTTTGTGTGAGCGCATTAATGTGCAAATTCGAGCATGTGCAAGGAAATGAAGAGATCACAGTTTCTGGACAATTTTCCCGATTCAAGATAATTCTAATTAGTACGAAATCTTTTCAAGCAAACAAAGCATTCCTTGACATGTGTTTTTTTATAAGTAATAAGTAAATTCTTGGACATTTTTAAACATAACAGATATTGTAATGATTGCAAACCCAACTTAATAAACAGAAAAATATCTGCAATCAGAGCTTCTAACCTTATTTTTCCTCCCCCACAGTAGACCTTGACTACTATTGGTTAATTTGTTAAATAATCAGTGCTTGCATCTACAAAGGAATCTAAGCCAAGCCATATCTGTCAAATTGGTCTGAATACCCTTTTCAGAGGGTTTGCCTTCAATATATAGATACGAATTTAAAAGGTAATTGCCAGCTTTCTAGCGACTGGTATGCTATACAAGGTAAGTATTTACATTCTAATTGACAGCTACATATAATCTAACTATAAAAGAAAGTATCACCAAAAATATAATAATTCTCCAAAAACATATCTCCGTAACATCCCCTTTCAAATTGATGCTGGGAGATCAAGAAGCATCAATTTGTCAATCAAGAATTGATGTCGGTGGCGAGGAAGAGCTTTAGTGAAGATGTCGGCCGTTTGAAGTGTAGTGGAAATGTGAGGAAGAGCAATCACATGCTTGTCAAAAGCCTCACGGATGGAATGACAATCAACTTCGATGTGTTTCATACGCTCATGGAAAACAGGATTAGCGGCGATCTGAATAGCACTAGTATTATCAGCATGGAGAGGAGTAGAGTGAATCTGAGGAAATCCAAGTTCACCCAATAACCCACGAAACCACGTGATTTCAGAGCATGCAGAAGACATAGCACGATACTCAGACTCTGTGGAAGACTTGGAAACTCGGTCTTGCTTCTTACTCTTCCAAGAAATGAGTGCATTGCCTAAGAACATGCACCAACCAGTAACAGAGCGACGAGTATCCGCACATCCGGCCCAATCAGCATCACTATACCCCACCAACTGTAATGAAGTCTCCTTCAGAAAGAACAACCCACGTGTAAAAGTGCCCTTCAGATATCGGATAATGCAACGGACAGCAACTAAATGAAGATGTCTAGGGGCCTGCATAAATTGACTGACCTGCTGCACAGCAAAAGAGATGTCAGGACGAGTAATCGTCAAGTAGTTCAAACTTCCAACAAGCTGCTGATACAAGGATGGATCTGAGAGAAGCTCGCCTTCCTCCTGACGAAGCTTGAGATTTAACTCCAAAGGAGTAAGAACAGAGTTACCCGATTGGAGACCAGCCAACGAAATCACTTCCTGCGTGTATTTGTGCTGGTGTAACAATGTACCAGTCGGAGTAATTTGCACTTCAAGGCCAAGAAAGTACTGCAAGGGACCAAGATCTTTCATGTGAAAAGAGGCCTTGAGATGCTGTTGTAATTGCTTAATTAACTCAGTATCAGAACCAGTAATCACAATGTCATCAACATATACCAAAAGCAATACAATTCCTGCAGAAGTCTTGCGAAGAAACAAAAAAGAATCAAACTGGCTCTGAGTAAAGTGAAAAGCAAGCAAAGTAGAGCGAAATTTATCAAACCATGCTCGTGGAGCCTGTTTCAGTCCATACAAAGATCGGCGTAGCCGACAAACTTCTGATGAAGGTGTAGCAAACATGCCAGGAGGTGGAGACATATAGATTTCTTCCTTCAAATCCCCATGTAGAAACGCATTCTTCACGTCCATCTGTCGAAGAGACCATCCCTGCGATGCAGCAAGTGCCAAGATAGTTCGTACAGTAGTCATTTTGGCAACAGGTGCAAATGTCTCTTCATAATCAATACCATACTCCTGCCGGTTCCCAAGGGCTACAAGACGAGCCTTATATCGGTCCAGTGAGCCATTAGACCGAAACTTGACTGAGTACACCCATTTACAACCAATAGGTTTGACACCAGACGGACAAGTCACAAGATCCCAAGTGTGATTGTCTTGAAGAGCTTGAATTTCTTCTTGCATGGCCTGCTGCCAACATGCTTGAGTGGCTGCCTTAGTATAAGAGTGAGGAACAGAAACAATGTCCACAGTGGCAGTAAGCGATGTATGAAAAAAACCATACCTATCTGGTGGATGTGTAACCCGAGTGGAGCGTCGAGGTAGAGGAAGCGTAGAATCAGATGGCGGATCAGTGTCTGGAAGAGGCGTTAAAGGAGGACGTCTATGATACACCACACCTGGTTTAAATCGCTCAATAGAAGAAGACACATCATCAAAAGCGGGTAGAAGGGTAATAGAAGGATCAGAAATAACCTGAGACTGAAAGAAATATTGATTTTCAAAGAAAATCACATTCCGGGAGATCCGGAATTTGTTTGCATGAGCATCATAGCAAACAAATCCTTTCTGAGTAGGGCTATATCCCATAAAAGCACATGTGACAGACTGAGCAGCAAGCTTATGACGATCAACAGGTGGCAGATGAACAAAACAAACACATCCAAAAGTATGAAAGGATTGATACTCAGGAGATATGCCAAATAATCGAAAATAGGGAAAATCATAATTTAGAGTAGCAGTAGGCAAACGATTGATCAGATAAGCAGCAGTAGATAAAGCTTCTACCCAAAACTTAGAAGGGACAGATGAATCAATCAACAAAGTACGGACGACATCTAAAAGATGACGATTCTTACGCTCAGCAACTCCATTTTGTTGAGGGGTATAAGGACAAGAACGCTGAGAAATGATTCCTTTTTGCTGAAGATAAGTCTAAAAGGAATGAGACATGTATTCCCCCCCTGAGTCGGAGCGTAAGGTTTTGATACAGGTATTGAACTGAGTCTCGACAAGTGCAACAAATTTTTGAAAAACAGAGAACACGTCAGATTTAGAACGGAGAAAATAGATCCAAGTAAATCGACTATAATCATCGATAAACGTCACAAAGTAACGATACTGACCATGAGAAATAATAGGACTAACACCCCAAACATCAGTATGCACAATCTCAAAGCAAGTAGAAGCACGGCTACCATGCGCAGGAAAAAGTAATGTTTTACTTTTACCAAGACGACAAGTAGCACAATCAAAAGATACAGGAGACGAAGAATATGAATCTTTATTACCCAAAAAACCATGTTTCAAAAGATGAGTCAAGACAAGAGAATTGTGATGACCCAATTTCTTATGCCAAACTTTCATTATTATTGGCAGTAGCCGTACAAGCAAAAGAAACAATATTAGGAAAAGAAAACTGTAAAGGAAATAGACGTCCCACTTTAGGCCCCTTCGCGATCACCGTCCCCGACACCTGATCCTGCACAAGACAACCACCACGAGAGAAATGAACATCACAGTTATTATCCACCAATTGTCCAACAGAAATCAAATTGGTAGATAATCCAGGAGAGACAAAAACATTTCGAAATGAAGAACCCAAAGTACCAACAGCAGTAATGGGAAGTGTACTGCCATCAGCAATCTGAATAGTTTGCGTGCCTCCATACTTACGAACACCATGGAGTCCCGTCGTACTACCAGTCATATGATTAGAGGCACCCGAATCAACAATCCAAGAAGAAGTGGAAGTAGGATCTGTACCTTGTAGGCCCAAAGCCGTAAAAGCAGACACAATCATTTGTTGAACCATGGCGGGTGTGAGAACAGATGAATCAGAGCTTACAGTGGAAGGCGCGAAAGAAGACGAGGGCTGAACAGCAGCTTGAAAGGCTTGGGATTGGCGATTCTGAGGCCGCACACGACAGTCTTTGATGATATGACCCTCTTTCTTGCAGTAATTGCAAACTTTCTTAGGACAGTTGCGAGCAATATGGCCAAATTCTTTGCAACTAAAACACTGCAACTTGTTCCGTCCTCTCCCTTGGGCTGCATAAGCTACGTTCACAGCCTCAGAAAAGACCTTCTCAGAAGTCATACCCATCTGAGTGGATAACCGCTGTTCTTCACGTAATAAGTCTCCCAAGCAAAGATCCAAAGAAGGAACCGGATTACGGTTCAATAAACCAGCTCGAACAGGCTCAAACTCAGGTCGAAGTTTCATCAAAAATTGATCACGTTGACTCTCAACATGAACCGCGTGAAGAGCCGTGAGTGCCGCAGTAGGAACCTTAGCATGCACAATAGCAGAATACTCGCTCCAAAGATTAATAAAACCAGAATAAAATTGTTCAATGGTCAGATTACCTTGATTGTAATTGCTAATTTCCAACTCCAATTGGAATTTTCGAGCGCTGTGGTCTTGGTGATAAATACGATTCAGGTAGTCCCACATAGCCTGAGCCGTCGTAAAACATCGAAGATTGGTGACAAGATGGGGCTCAATCATCCCCAATAACCAGGAGATCACCTTAGCATCCTTGACCTCCCATTGGGCAAATTCCTTTTCATCAGTGGGAATTCGAACAAAACTATCAATATGATTTGATAATTCTTTTCCTTTCAAGAACATTTTAAATTGAAATGCCCACGTAGAAAAATTCTTTCCAGTGAATCGAATAATAGTATTCTCAAGAGACATGATAAAAAGGCACTAAAGAAAATAAAAGCCCAAGCAGCAACCAAAGAAACAGCAAGCCGAAGTCAAAACAGGTCCAAATTGAAATACTAAAAAAAAGGGCCGAAACACACAACTAGATGAAAAACAAAATCAGCAGCAAAAGTAAGTCTCGGATCAAACACGGGGGGCCCAAACAAAATTACCCACAATCCAGAATACTTGTCGTGCCCTTCCTCGACCACACCAGAAGAACCCGTGCCCTTCGTCGACCACACCAGAAGAAACCCAGCCACCCACAGAGTTGCCAACTGCCACAGAGAGCACCGACCGGCACACAGCCACCCACAGAGAGCACCGACCACCACAGATACACCGGAATAGGGAGCCCGCAACAAGAGACAGGAGTCACAATGCCGACAGAGCTCCGACGGCCAACGAAAGTGCAAACTCAGAAATGATGAACACAACAGAGAGCTCCGACTCTCAACCAGGAACCAGGAAAACGTGCGAAAATAGGGAAAAAAAATTTCTCCCACCGAGAACTCACAAACCCTCACGAACAGCGATGGAAATCGCACACCAGAGATTAAGACCACAAAGACTGAAAACAGAGTAGGGGCTCTGGTACCATGTCAAATTGGTCTGAATACCCTTTTCAAAGGGTTTGCCTTCAATATATAGATACGAATTTACAAGGTAATTGCCAGCTTTCTAGCGACTGGTATGCTATACAAGGTAAGTATTTACATTCTAATTGACAGCTACATATAATCTAACTATAAAGGAAAGTATCACCAAAAATATAACAATTCTCCAAAAACATATCTCCGTAACAATATCGGCAGACTATTTAGAACCTCTCTACACCATTAAAGACCCAAAAGATATATGTGAATTCATTCCTCTTCATTGGGCATATGGAGGCTGAAGCAGTATTTGTCTTCTTAATTGAGTTTAAACAGGTTAAATCATTTTCACATGGCCTTGGATGTCTGCAGACCTTTTTTTTATATATAATAAAGATGTATGTTGACTTTTATCAGAGAAAGCCTTGAAGAAAAGAGATTAATTTTTGCATGGGAGAATAAGAAGGAATCTACAGTAAAAACCTTTACTCCACGAAGTATTGGATCGTTACTTATCATGTCAAGCAATGGAGGGCTGCTGAGAGGAGAGCCGGTTGTCAGCAAGTCACCTTCTATTGGTTTACCATACACATTAACTGCATCCCAGAGACTGTCAACAAGAAAGGAAAGGAAATAAAAGGTGAGAAAAGAATTAATCTCCACTATGAACTCAACTAGATCAAACAGAATTTGGACGCTAGTTTTAGTAGATAACCTGCTACCCCTGGTCATAATAGATGCGAGATCAAAGCGAAATCCATCAACATGCATTTCTGTAACCCAATATCTGTCACAGAAAACAGATATGAAGAATTTCAATTCCATGTACAGTAAAGATGATGGATCAAAATTCTTAAATAAATAAAAGCAAGAACTTTCAAAACTTTTGACTACGAGAAAACTACTGATGGAAGTTAAAAAGTGAAGTGTGTATGTCACACACACCTTTATTACCTAAGGAGATAGAAGACAGGGAATCAAACCAATAAAATTAAGAAGACATAGCATGGGATTTGAATATATAAAAAATAGCTAAAGAATCAATATGATAATGGGGCCGACTCGTTGTAGAGGCTCTTCTTTGTAGGGATTTAAAAATCCTCTCTCGTGGACTCGTTAGTAAGGAAAGATAGAATTAGTGAGTTCGCCACAGAAAGTGTGACCGACTCCTCTATTTCTTTCTTTTTTATATAAGTAATAATATTATATATATATCAATAGGAGTAACCAAGTATACTGAACATATACAAGAAAACACTTAGCCCATACAACAAAGCCCCTAATGACCCAAAAATCCCATGAAACCTACCCAAAATACACCAAGCCTGAATTGGAATGAAATACACCTCCCCAACCCTAGCCTCTTGTTTCCATAAAACTAATCCTCTACTCGAACATCCCAATACGAGAGCGTCTTCACAATGCTCTCCCTTTATTCTTCCTTCGACTTGAGCTTCCTCTCTTAGTATCGTAGTTGATTGCACAAAAAAGACGCTTTAACTCCCTGCTTTTCTTAAAATGTGATTTGGTTTCAAGTGCGTGACTTGCCTCAATCGCAGTGAGTAAAGCTTTAAATTGGTCTTCATATTTTCCCTGTTCTTCATATGAAAGCCCCAGGATTTGCTGAAACCTATTAACTTTATTTAGAATCCAATCCGATGGTGAACCCGCTATATCGTTTTACAGAGGAATAGAAACCAAAGGTACGACATTATCCCCAGCCACAGTACCCAACTGCTCTCGATTCTAAACCTTCCCCCACATGAGGCACCAACGACAAACCACTAGTTTCCTTCCCGCCATATTGATGCTCGACAGCTATATGGTTGTTGTCCATTATTTCTGTCACCATTACAGGTTCCTTCCCTCCATCAACATTGCTTAACTTTGCACCGCCCTCTGTCACTTTGCCTGACCCTACTGCTCCCTCCGTAGCACAAGTAGGGGAAGCAACACCTTTTGTAACCCCGTTTGCATCTTCCAAAAGAAGCTTGACTGTTTCTTCCAAAGTACTCGAGACCCTAGAGTGTCCCCTGTCTTCAACTAAGGATGAACCCTGGACAGAAGTACCAACTCCATCTGCATCCGGAACCTAAGGCCCTACAGCTCCCTCAAGAGGCATAGTGATACTGGCATGAACAAAGATGTTAGCATCCATCGACCATATTTGTGACGGCATTGAGACGCCTTTTGCTGGCACACTTGTGGCCTTCAAACCCGAAGGATCTACCACCCGCCCTCCCTCATCCATGCTCAACCCACCACCACAACCCACGATTGAGTCCAGCCCCTTATCCACTTTAATCATCAGCTCTCTCACATACTCCATAACTCCTTTCAATTGAGCTTTGACATCCCACAAGACCCCCTCCACCTCTCCCAATGTCACTTGACGGCCTTTGTCTCCTACAAGTGCCTTACTCTTTCCTTCTGCCGCTGAGCTGATCTCGGTCGGACTACCCGTCAGTGACCTCAACACCACAGCGTACGAAGCACCTTTGACTGAGGACGGCCTTCCCACTATTTTTCCATCAACAAACTCCCCAGTGACACTTCGAATGGACTGCAAAAAGCCTTTCCATCCAATGCCATTAGTGCCCTCCAGAATCAACAACAATCCTTTCCTCCTTCCATTCCGGTATTCTGTGAGTTGCAGAAAACTGCCCCTTGCGTTAGCATGATGTTGAATGGTAAAAACTCCATTACCATCCTTAGCTCTCTGAAGAAACCTTCATGACATATAAGTTCTGAACAATCCTCAATCCCCTTAGCCACCCACGAAGCTGTCATCCCTCCTAGACGCATGAACTTAGCTATCCTATTGCTACATTCAGCAATACATAAATTATTTCCCCCCTCTTTTGTAAAAACAAAAGTTTTTTATTCCACTTTCAACCATCTCTCGCCTTCCAACTGAGACAAATCCACATCGTGCATCGTCATCGTCAAATACCACTGCAAATCTGTTCCCACTGCTCCAGCTTCATCTTCTTAAGGTAACAAACAGAACGGTGGTGAGGAGACACTCGCTGGTGGACGACGTCGTCTCCAAGAAAAGCAGAGAGAAAACTTGCGAAAAAGGAAAACCCGATCACCAGCACTAGGATCTACGCCGGACGACCCTCAACGAGGTCGCCGGAGTTCTTCGACCTTGTCTGTGCCGGTGGTGAGGGGTCACTTGACGGTCTGATGTGGTGGCACGAAGGCGGCGGTTTTCTTCGTTAGGTTTTCTCTCTCTCCTATTGTCTGACAACTCATATATCAAACTTAGCACAATAGATGAAGCTTTCCGGTTGCAATCCTTCTCTATTCTCCATTAGATGAAACTCATTCACCTCCATTTGTTATCAGATTGAAATGGAGGTAAAGGAAACTCAACAAACAAACAAAGAAATGAAATATAGGAGTTCACCACCTAAGAAATAACACCAAAGGGATATAGAATATCACCACCCAAAAGATTACAACAAGGGATATAGAACTATAGGAATTCACCACTCTAAGGATTATACCAAAGAGATACAGAATTACAAGAAGGAGAATTCTCTCTTCTCACAAAGCCAAAGGCTGATTCAATTCATAAACTCTAGTCTACTCTACACTTACAAACAAAAATACTTATAGAAGTTTAGAACAACCCTCTAAGCATAGGATTAAGAATAATCTATAGACAAACATGCTAAATTCATGGAAAAGTAGTCAAGGGGACAAAGCATACTATCAAATGTCAAGTAGGAAGAAAATAGGATCCTGAAATTTCGGGCAGCCCCAACCACTCCATTTAAAACGGTCATATCTTCATGTGCGCAACTCCAAATGGACTGAAACTTGTTTGGTTGGAAATATGACATCTTGAATTTCAATTTAGACATAAGAAAGTCTTAAAATAGATATATATTGGGCCGATTATGGACTTAAACCCAATCGGTTGTTTCATCAGGATCACTTCCATTTGGGTTTCAACCTTGCTTACTTGACATGATGTTATGTGACTCTTGTTGGACATACCTGTTACATTCGTATGAAATGACCTCAAAAAATTGTTCTGCCTTCATATTTGTTATTGATTATTTCTAACTCTACAAGAAATCTTATGCATAGAAGAAGCAATGTCTACTAACTAAAGTTGTCTACTAACTAAAGCAAATGAGTAAATCAATGAGTAAAATGGTGTTGTCGTCCACTTATTTGTATGGCAGACAAAGCACACGAGTGTGGACTCCATGTGATGGCCACTCACGCTAACACTCCCCCTCAAGTTGGTGCATATAGATCTCTGATGCGCAACTTGTCAAGTGAGTTGTAGAAGTTCTTACTGGATACAGCCTTCGTAAGTATATCTGTCAATTGGTCTTCGGACTTAACAAAAGGAAATCGAATTATCTTGGCTTCGAGATTTTGTTTGATGAAATGTTGATCTACCTCTACGTGTTTCATTCAATCATGCTGGACTAGGTTGTGAGAGATATCAATAGCAGCCTTATTGTAGAAAAACAAACTCATCTTGGAACTAGGAGCAAAGCCAATTTCTGTTAGGAGTCTTCTAAGCCAGAGAAGCTTGCAAAGACCCTTGCCATTCCCTGGAACTTAACTTCAGCACTCGATAAGCAATATCTGAGCGAGTATGTGAGAGATAAATGAGCTTACCAACCAATCTCTGGTATCTTTCCTTATCCGTCGACACCTAGTCTGGATATTCTCTGAGCTTGTGGTTTTGAACAATTGGAGTGTCTGCAGGCTTATACTCTAGCAATCCCACCTCTGATAGTAGGTCTAGTACATATTTTCGTTGGGAAAGAAATATACCTTGTTTTGATCTAGCAACTTCAATCCCTAGAAAATATTTAAGTCCTCCTAGATTCTTCATCTCAAATTCAGTTGACAATTGCTTTTGGAGCCTCGATATTTCTTCTGTGTCATCCCCTGTAATAATCATGTCATCTACATAGACCATCAACGTTGTTACCTTGCCCCGTTGATGCTTTAGGAATAGTGTATGATCTGAGTTACTTTGTTGGAAGCCATATTTCTTCGTTGCCAAGCTAAATTGCCCAAACCATGCTCCAGGTGATTGCTTCAATCCATATAGTGCTTGCTGTAATTTGCACACCACCTGGGTTTTTGAAGTTGTTGTGTAGCCTGGTGGAACATCTATGTAGACTTCTTCCTCAAGATCGCCATGGAGGAAGGCATTCTTTACATCAAACTGATATAACGGCCAATCAAGGTTTGCTACAAGAGATAACAAAACTCTCACTGTGTTCAACTTGGCCACTAGTGAGAAAGTTTCCTGATAGTCTAAACCACATGTTAGCGTGTAGCCCTTTGCAACAAGCCTCGCTTTGTATCATTCAATAGATCCATCTGCCTTGTGTTTGATGGAGAACACCCATTTGCACCCCACTGTCTTTTTTCCCTCAAGTAATTGAGCAAGAGTCCATGTTTCATTCTTCAACAGTGCCTCCATTTCTTCCTTTATAGCATGAGTCCATTTTGGATCTGTTAAGACTTCCTGAACACCAGTGGGAACATGACACAAGGAAAGTTCGTGCACAAATGTCTTGTAGGGTTCGGATAGCCTCTATGTGGACACATAGTTGGTAATTGGATACTTCGACCTCCATTCCTCAATATCTGGAGAATATCTATTTGGTTGCTTGCCACGATTATGCCTGAAAGGTAAAGTATAGCCAACAGATGTATCCATATCATTAGTACTTGGAGGTGTAGTGGAAGAGCTTACCTCAGGGATATTCTCAGGAGACGGGTCTTGAGGTACTAAAGAGTGGGGAAATTCTATTTTAGCTTCAGAAGGTATAGGTGTCACTTTTGAAGTCATATCAACATCAACTTCTGAGGACACAGCCCCCATGTCATTAACGACCGGCCAATCAAACCTCAACCAATTTGGCTCTTCCTTTTGTATTTCCCTCTGAAGAGAAAAATTGGATACTGAAGGGGAAAAGAAAGTGTCGGATTCCAAAAAAGTAACATCCAAAGTCACATAGGTGCGTTTGGTAGTCGGATCATAACACCTATACCCTTTTTGATGTACGGCGTATCCCAAGAAGAGGCAACGGATGGCACATGGATCAAGTTTTATTCGTTGGTTCTTATGAAGATGCACAAACGCAAACACATCCAAAAATCCGGGAAGGAATCAACACTGTGGGCAAGGACACATAAGTCGAAAGACCCTGTAATGAGGTCTTAAAATTTAAGACTTTGGAAGGCATACAATTGAGGAGATGCATGGCAGTGGCAATTGCATCGGCCCAATGCCGGTTGGGCATATGAGCTCCAAGTACGAGAGCACGTGCAATTTCAAGAATATGCCGGTTCTTCCTCTCAGCAACACCATTTTGTTGAGGAGTCTGTGGGCAAGAGGTTTCATGAATAAGCCCATGATGTTGGAAATATTCTTGAAACCGCTAGTTAACACAATTGCCACCATTATCAAATCTGAGAATCTGAATCTTAGCAAAAATTTGAGTCTGAACCATTACATGAAAGGATTGAAACACACTCTGTACTTCATCTTTATGTTTCAGCAAGTATAGCCACATCATGCGGGTACAGTCATCAACAAATATCACAAACCAACGGATAGCAGATGTAGTAGAAACCGGGGAAAGACCCCACACATCAGAATGAATTATCGCAAATGGAACATCGCTTTTATTCATGCTCAAGGGGTAAGTAGCTCTATGACTTTTAGCTAAAATGCAGGCATCACATTTAAAATCAACAATCGGTACTTGTGAAAACAAATCAGGAAATAAATGTTTCATATAAAGATGATCCTGATTTTGGCGATACATGGAAGGAATGTTCTAAAGGTCCTAACAAGCATTTTCTGTTACAAGATGGTTTTCTCTTCAAAGACAATCACTTGTGCATTCCTCAATGTTCGTTGCAAGAAGCCATTATCAAAGAAGCCCATGGAAGAGGTCTTGCTGGTCATTTTGGTAGAGACAAAACTTTAACTCTAGTGCAGGAACATTTTGTTTGGCCCAAAATGGTGCAAGATGTTGTGCGACACGTGAAGCAATGTCGAATTTGCCACCTCACAAAGAGTCGCAAATAGAACACTAGGCTATACATCCCATTACCTGTTCCTAATGCTCCATGGGAGGATGTTAGTCTTGATTTTGTTGTAGGTTTGCTAAGAACTCAAAGGAACAAAGACTCCATTATGGTGGTGGTTGATCGATTCTCAAAGATGGCTCATTTTGTTCCTTGCAACAAAACTCTTGACGCATCTCATGTTGCTGACTTATACTTCAGAGAAATAGTCAAGCTTCATGGCATTCCTAAGACGATCACCTATGATCGTGATTCCAAGTTCGTCGGACATTTTTGGCGTACACTTTGGTGAAAGCTCGGCACTATCCTTCAATTCAGCTCTGCTTATCATCCCCAAACAGGTGGTCAAACTGAAGTTGTTAATCGGAGTTTGGGAAATCTCTTGAGAAGCTTTGTAGGGAAGAACATCCGTCAATGGGATCTCCTCCTAGCTCAAGCTGAATTTGCGTATAATAGGTCTACAAGCCAAACCACTGGTTGTAGCCCATTTGAAGCTGTCTATGGTCTTAAACCCAGTAGCCCTCTTGATTTGGCTCCACTTACCACTACTACTCAATTCAGTGGAGACGCCGATGAGTGAACGAATGAGATCAAGAAGTTACATGAGCAGATTCGAGGCTATATTGAGAAGCAAAATGAGAAGTACCGCACACAAGCAAATAAACATAGAAAGCCTGCAGCTTTCAAGGAAGGAGATCTGGTATGGATTCATCTTCAAAAAGGAGAGTTTTCCCGCGAAACATTGGTCTAAACTTCTACCACGAGTTGATGGTCCGTTTATGGTACTTCAATGCATTGGGGAAAATGCTTATAAGATTGAACTCCCTGGAGATTATGGAGTATCTGCAACTTTCAATGTGAGTGACTTATCTCCCAACGAAAAAAATGAAGAAATCGTGGACTTGAGGGCAAGTCCTCAGCAACCGGGGGAGCTTGACATGGGTATTGTTGGCATGAGTGGCCATCACATGGGGTCCACACCCATGTGTGCTTTGTCTGCCATACAAATAAATGGACGACAACACCATTTTACTCCTTGATTTACTCTTTGATTTACTCATTTGCTTTAGTTAGTGGACAACTTTAGTTAGTGGACATTGTTTCTTCTATGCATAAGATTCATTGTAGAGTTATAAATAATCAATAAGAAATTTGAAGGCAGAACAATTTTTTAAGGCCATTTCATATGAATGTAACATGGCATCAGAGCAAGCCGATATTAGGCCCTCTGTTATCATTGTCCCTTGGCCATTTGTTTTCTTCCCTTGTCGTTCTCTCTGGCAGACATAGATAAATCTAGGGAACCAGAATCTATTCTCACATAATTGACTACCCGAATGGCTGAAGCCTTGACCAAAATTCAGACCACGAGATTATGGAGTATCTACAACTTTCAATGTGAGTGACTTATCTCCCTATGAAGAGATCGTGGACTTGAGGGCAAGTCCTCAACAACTGAGGGAGTCTAACATGGGTATGCCCAACAAGAGTTACATAACATCATATCAAGTAAGCAAGGTTGAAGCCCGAATGGAAGTGATCCTGATGAAACAACCGATTGGGTTTTAAGTCCATCATAACCAGCCCAATATATATATATATCCATTTTAAGACTTTCTTATGTCTAAATTGAAGTTCAAGATGTCATATTTCCAACCAAACAAGTTTCAGTCCATTTGGAGGAGGTGCGCACATGGAGATATGACCGTCTTAAGTGGAGTGGTTGGGGGCTGCCCGAAATTTCAGGATCCTATTTTCTTCCTACTTGACATTTGATAACATGCTTTGTCCCCTTGACTACTTTCCCACAAATTTAGGCATCATTTCAGCCTTAATTGCATGCTTGTCTTTAGATTATGCTCAATCCTATGCTTAGAGGGTTGTTCTAAGCTTCTATTAAGTATTTGTGTTTGTAAGTGTAGAGTAAACTAAAGTTTATGCATTGAATAAGCTTTTGGCTTTGTGAGAAGAGAGAATTCTCTTCTTGTAATTCTGTATCTCTTCGGTATAATCCTTAGAGTGGTAAATTCCTATAGTTCTGTATCCCTTGTTTTAATCATTTGGTTGGTGATATTCTATATCCCTTTGGTGTTATTTCTTGGATGGTGAACTCCTATCTTTCATTTCTTTGTTGAGTTTCCCTCACCTCCATTTCAGTCTGGTATCAAAGAAGTATTCTACAGGATCAAGTATTTGGAGAATTGGAAGGAAATAATCTTATTAGGAGAAAAATCACTTGTAAGTGTTCTACACTTTTGTTTTTGCACTTTTCTATATTCTGTCTCTACACAACTTAAACATAGGTTTATATAGAAAAACAAACACTTTCAATAATACATCCGTTTTCAATCTTGCGTAATGAATGGCAAGCAAAAGTTGACAATTCAAACACATGCACATAACGAGATGCACATGATCGGCCTTCCTCCAATATTTTTAATGCAGGTGGGTGGATGGTCCGGTGGCCTACCATAAAGTGGACTTTATCCTTTTCCAATGCAAGGAGACATTTCAAACTTGGCAGGTGGGCAGCATTTTCAAACTTGACAGATACACGCACAAGAAAAACAGATTTAATAATATTGTAATAGCCTCCCTTAAATCTGGTTTTTGATAACACCGAGCATCATCTTCAATTTCTCAAACGAGTTCGCCTTTAACGGTTTCGTCAAAATATCTGCAATTTGATCTTCGGATATGCAAAGTTCAAGGTCAATTTCACCATCGCTCACAAGCTCGCAAATATAATGATACTTGATGCTGATGTGTTTACTCCTTCCATGAAACACCATATTTTTGGCTAATGCAATAGCCGATTTATTATCACACATAATTTTCATAGGACCGCCTTGCTCATGCATCAACTTAGTGAGCATCCTACGAAGCCAAACTGCCTGATATGATGCAGACGCTGCAGCCATGTACTCTGCTTCAGCTGTAGACAATGCAATAACTTGTTGCTTTTTCGATGACCAGGAGAACACTCCTGCTCCGAGAAGGAAAGCATACCCGAAAGTGCTTTTTCGGGTTTCCATATCACCTGCCCGATCACTATCTGTGTATCCTAATAAACTGAAATTGTTAAGAGTAGGAGTAAAAACTTCCATGATCTCGCGTACCAGCAACGTATAGTAAAATACGTTTCGCCGCTTGCAAATGTGACTGGTTAGGCTTCTCCATGAATCGACTAATAATCCCAACTGCATAAACAATATCTGGCCTTGTAGAAGTCAGATATCTCAAGCTACCAACAACGCTTTTAAAATAAGTGGGATTTATTAGTTCTCTGCTTCCTTCCTTCTTTAGATCCAATTATTTCATCATTAGAGTTTGGATCGGATTGAGTGACTCCATCTTGAGACGCTCCAAAATATCGTTGGCATACTTATTTTGTGAAATGAATATGCCTTCAGTAGTCTGCTGCACTTCAATGCCCAAAAAATAGGACATTAATCCCATATCAGTCATGTCAAACTGACTGGTCATAGCCTCCCTAAATTCTGCAAACATTGCTTCCGAATTCCCTATGAATATCAAGTCATCAACATAAAGACAAACAATTATTAGATCACCATCAATGTTTGACTTGATATACAATGTATGTTCATAAGGACATTTTTTGAAACCATGTTGCAACATGTACGTGCTAATCTGCGTGTACCAGGCACGAGGTGCCTGTTTCAAACCGTACAACGCCTTCTTCAGTTTGTAAACTTGATCCTCATGCCCTTTTTTCACATAGCCAGGAGGTTGCTCGACGTAGACCTCCTCTTCAAGAACACAATTCAGGAAAGCTGATTTTACATCCATCTAATGAATTTTCCAACGGTTCTGAGTTGCGAGTGCTACAATCATCCGGATGGTATCCATTTTGGCAACTGGTGCAAACACCTCGAAATAATCAATTCTGGGTTTTTGCTTATAGCCTTTTATGACTAGCCTTGCCTTGAACCGGTCCACTTGACCGTTAGGTCTGTACTTTGTCTTGTACACCCACTTGACACCGATTGGCTTCTTGCCAGAAGGTAAAGAAGTCAACTGCCATTTGTCATTTTTTTCAATTGGATGGATCTCCTCATCCATTGCTTGAATCCACCGTTCATCACTTGCGGCATCTTCATAGGAAACTGGGTCACAATCTGCGAACAAACAAAAACTAACTAATGTTTCATCAGTTATGTCATCATCAATGTCATTGTCCGTTTTGACCACATAATCCTATAAACGGGCAGGGATCACCAGCGTCCGTTTCGGGCGTTCCGAAGTCTCCGAAGCTGCTGGTTGCATCGGGGAACTTCTTACCGGAGATGAACTACTCGGTAATGATCCATCTATGACTTCATCGTCCGGTTCATTCTCGATGACGACACCTTTTTCTTTGTCATCTGTTTGGTTCCATGTCCAAGATTCATTCTCAACAAATTGGACATCTCTGCCTATGATCACCTCCGTTGTCACCAGGTTATATAATTTATAACCCTTGGTGACATCACTGTAGCCAATAAAGATGCATTTCTAGGTTTTGTCATCAAGTTTCTGTCTGTGTACTTCTGGTACATGGGGATATGCAATACACCCAAACACCCGCAAGAAAGAGACATCTGGCTTGTTTCTGCTCCAGGCTTCTTCTGGAGTTCTCCCGAGAACACTTTTCGATGGGCACTTGTTCATCAAAAATACTGCACAAGCAACAGCTTCTGCCCAAAAGGGCTTTGGAAGATCTTTAGCTTTTAACATGCTTCTGGCCGCTTCAAAAATTGTTCTATTTTTCCTTTCAGCTATACCATTCTGCTGAGGCGTATAGCTGGCAGTCAACTGACGTTGGAACCCTTGATTTTTGCAATAATTATTGAATTCATTTGAAGTGAATTTTCCCCCACGGTCGGATCTCAACATTTTGATGTTCAAGCCACTTTGTTTTTCAACAAGGGCTTTAAACTCTTTAAATTTTTCAAAAGCTTCAGATTTTTCTTTCAGAAAATACACCCAAGTTTTTCTGGTAAAATCATCGACAACTATTAAAATATATCTTTTATCTCCAAGTGATTTTACCTCAATTGGCCCACAGATGCTAGTGTGCACCAAAGCCAGAGATTGTTTCGCTCTTCTGGCTTTTCGGACTGGAAAGGAATCTGTGTGTTGTTTTCCAAGAATACACCCTTCAACTTGGGTGTATAGAAATCATCAACTCCTCTATTTCTAATGTTAATTATATGGTAAAAGTCAAATATTACTCACTAATCTCTCTTGATACTACCCTTAACTGAACAAAAGTGTTTACCATGCCTAGATTATTAGGAAAATTATCAAAAAAATTCTCTTTCTTAACTATGGTAAAATATCTCCCAAGTCCCAACTGATCACATGACTTAACACAGGACATAGAAATGTATATCCTTATTACCATATCTTGCTCAAAATGACAGTCAAACTCAATGTCTGGTTTGCTGGAATACTTCATTATGGTGAGATTGCCACCAGGTTAGGACAAAATCACAAGGCATCTTCATGAAGATTTTCTTAAGAAATCCCATCCCTTCAAAGAGATCTCACCCAAACTTCTCGATGTATCACAAACTAAGATGCTTATCTTTTATGACAACGAATATAGTTTCGCTCGCATGCATTTGTGAACAAAAAATAGTCCATACATATGGATATATAAACAATAGAAGTTGGCATAGTATCATAAAAACTACCATTTACAACATTTTCAAATAATAATTTGCTGAGATATTTTCTGGCTAAAACAGGAAACTTGAGGACATAACCTATGATAAGGTCTGTTACAAACCATTATGAATGTACCTTAAGCAGTCCACTATAAATTGACGAACAACAGGATTGTTGCAATTGAATGTGTTACCACATCCAGAATAATTATAGAACTCACCCTGTAAAACCATTAAAGAAAATATAGTTCACCGTGAGTAATTTGAAGGGATATAAAAGAGAAAGGAAGGATTAGAGAAATGTAATAGAGCTTTCCAATAGTTTTAAGCCCACACTAGGTTAAAACTTAATGACCTTCAAGGCCTACTGGCACCCTTTTTACATCAATACTGCATTGAGCATTAGATCTCCAAATACCAAACAACATAACTCATGTTGGTGGGTGGTTAAATTATTTTATTGGAACAAAATGGAACAGAAGTGATTAACTGGTTGTTTGCTTCAGATTAACTGCCAAGTAGCTAAGAGATTCATGTATAATTTCATATGCATGGCAATAGAAAAAAAAAAAAAACAAAGAAGAAAAATGTGTGTAAGTGCTTGCAATTGCCCAAAGGAACAAAGTATTAAAGAAGGAAGAACAAAGAAGAATAAAGTAAGAGTTGGGATATTGATCAAAACAGAATGGCTAGAATAGACAGAAACAAACCAATATGGACAATATTTGATGAAAAAAACTCCAGGTCAAATTAGACAATAGAAGGTACAAAATGGGAGCCTTCATCTTCTAGTTTCACATCAAAATGGATCATACGTGAATATACTAATTTTCTTAAGGGGAAAAAAAAAGACTTTCAACTTATTTAAGAAAACCAAAGGGTAAATTCCATTCAATAGGAAACATATCATCTTTCTTTCTTTTCTTTTCTTTTTTTGTTCAACCACTTTTTTTTATCGGTATACAAATTTTTATTTAAAAAAAGAGTAGAACACAACAACAGAAACAAGTTTTTATTGTTCAACCACTTTCTACCACACGTATCATAAATAGACACACAAGCATAAGATAAGCCCTGCTTTACTATCTGAATTTCACAAGCATAAGTCAGTTTTTTTCTCCAATCAATGGCAATAAATACAAGAGATAATTTGGCATAGATCTCCACTGTTAGTCATAAATAATCATAATGATTTTTACACACTAACATCAGAATTGCAGGGATTTGTAGTCTGCCATCAAATTATGATAAATGGTGTTGTATGTGTAAGAAGAATGAGGAAACAGTGAACCACTTGTTTATTAAATTGTGATGTAGCTAGTGCCTTATGGTAAGCTGGTTTCAGCCTTTTTGGGTTGGATTGGGGCGTGCATTGACGGGTGGTTGACCATTTAGGTGTTGGAAATGTCGGATTGGCTGCCAACATAGTGAAAATTTATGGAAAACAATCCCTATCTGCTTATGTGCACTTGGAGGAAATGGAATGATAGAGTTTGTTAGGATTGTGAGGAGAATGTGGAGCCTGAGGATTTATTTTTTAGGCCCCTCTATCATTGGATGGCAACACATTTATGTATCTCCAGTTTTAGCTTTCAGGATTTCTTAGACCTATTTTCTCTTTCTACTTGATAATAAAAAATTGATGCCCATACAATTATAAAAAACTGCATATATGAAACAACTTTCAAATATTAGAATTTCATGCTTCTCTCAAAAGAAAAAAAAAATAGGATAATATAGAGCAGTGTACTATTGTCATTCTCCACGAGTTGTCATTTTTAAGAATAGAAGAAACAAATAATAACAATTTCAAGAGAAATACCTTCGGTGCAAGCATGTAATAGGCACTGTTATCAACACCTCTAAAAGACAAAATGGGGCCATTTTCATTCCCTTCAGCTGTGTGATTGAAAACAACGTCCATGAGGACCTGCTTAAGTAGCATTAGAATTTAAAATTTTTGCTTTTTTTAAAGGCTAAATGCTAAAATGTATTGCAAAAAGTTGCCACCTCGATTCCTCGTTTATGTGCTTCTCTAACAAGAAGCTTGAATTCATTTATTGCATCCCGCCCACAGTTATGCATTCCAGCAGATGAATATCTTATCATTGGTGAAAAGTAATTGACAGTTGAATACCCCCAAAAGTTCATCCTGGACAGTAAATAATATTGCATTATGCATGATACAACTAAAATGTGCCAAGATGTTGTTTCCCAAATCATTGAAGTTCATAATTTACAAGAGACAAAAAAATATTTTCTCTAGACCTCATTTTGATGGAAGGAAATTAAGATACTGCAAATCAGTAATTCTTTCCACTGCCACAAGTCTGAACAATGGTCAACAGAGCATCCTAGGACTTGTTTCCACCGTCAGTCAGGCATTACAATATCATGGTGGATTTCAGATCCAACCCAAAGTATGTAACAGAAGTTACAAGGGTCGACAACCCCAGGTATAAGAACAGGGTGACACAACCTNAAAAAAAAAAAAAAAATCCCACCTGTTCTAGACATCTGGTTTGAACTGCAGACTGCTACTTCAGCAGCTGGCTACAAACACTAACAGATGAAATATTTCATATCCTCCCCAAGAAAGAGTTTTTAATAACAGATAGAAACATCATTTTCATAAATTAAAAAAAGAAAAGGGTAGAAACATCATACTTGTAGTCTCCCAAGACAGAATTGTAGCTGAAATACTCCAATTCATTAAACTCATGACATGGCATTAACTCTAGACAATTGACACCAAGTTCCTGCAAGATAAACAGTACCTCTTGAGGGCATCAGTAATTAACGACGTATGATTATACACTTCTTTTTTTTTATAAGTAATCGATAATATTATTATAGAGATAGGCAAAATATGATAATATAATCAATAATATTACTATTAATATTATTAATAGTAATCCACCATGATATCAATAATATGATTATACACTTCTTATAATGACTTCGGCAGAATCATTGCCGTGGTTAGATACAATAGTTGATATCCAACATATACAAATTAGAGAAATGCTTGGTCTACAAAGAAATCCTATGCAAGTAAACTTACAAACTCATGTGGTTTGATGTGGTATATCAAATAGTAACTTAAAGTAGATCCAAAGTCTCACATCAAGCTACATCAGTTTATTAGCTTGTTTGTATAAAACCTCTATGTAGATTATTCATCAAAAAAATCTGTGTGTAGATGTAGCACTTCTCATAGATTTAGTACATAAGATTACATATTATTTACCTTTTAGTTGTCTGATTCCCATCCTCTTAGGAACCTAACCTCTTAAGGATTTTGGTGTTAGCGCATCCATTCATTGTTTTCCCTCATTTTATGCTTCATGTCATAAGACCACCATTTTCTAATTGATGGGATGTGTTAAATCACAACTTGTCTGAAAAGATAAAACTGATGGAAAGAAGTGACTTTAATTATTTAATTTATATTCTAATACCCTCCTTAATGTATGGGCATGTCTCCCTTTTAATCAAGGCTCACCATGTGGAATATTTAATTGAAATGGGGGATGAAGTGTGGAATCAAGGTTTGAACTCATGACCTCTACTTTGATTCTATGTTAAATCACCACTTGCCCCAAAAGCTTAAACTGATAGAAAGATGTGTAATTATCATTTAATTTATATTGTAACAACATGCTAAATTTTCCTGCTCAAAGCAGGGTCTGAAGCACCAGATAAGGTCTCACCATCAACAAGTGCCACATTTTAAGCCTTACAAGACAAAAGAGCTCCTCCCTCCCAACAGAAAAGGGAAAGAAACCTCTCAAAAACAAAGATTATTACATTGGTTACAATCATGTACCTAAGTTTCTTGTGGTGCATTGTCTGGTTTGGCATCTTACTCTCTATCCACCACAGGATTTGGATCTTGATGAAAACTTATTGGGCCAAAATCCTCATAACTACTTCATTTACCAGTAGCTAGTAATTGATGAATATAATTTCCCTTTTTAGTTTGGTCTTTGTAGAAAGAACATGTAACAAGGTTGCAAAACAAGATTGTAATATATTTTGGACTTTTTAAGTACATATACTATTCACCTCATTTAATAAAATTCCCTGATCTGCCTTCCATTTTCACTTTTAGTTTTCTCAATTATACCTTTAAGTGGTCAAGCTTCTCCACAACACCAAGATATGTACCAGGGAATTCAGTCCCACTGGATTCATGCCTTGAAAATCCTCGCACATGCAATTCATATATGATAAGATCCCTCTGTGGGTATTTCAGAGGCAAATCCCCATCCCAGTCAAACTGAAAACAAGAAATGGAAGAAAAATAATTAACTTCAGTGCGAAGAAATCAAAGACATAAATTTAAAAAGGAAACAAATAAAGGAATTTTATATCGGGTGAATATTGTAGTATTCCAGTAAGTTTTTTACAGGAATGCTACTTTCCCTAAGAAAGTTCTTTACTGTAAGAAGAACAAAAAAACTCTGGCTTTAGTCGAGGGAAAAAAAAACCAGGTTTAAGGTTTCTTTTTTTTTTTTTTTGATAAGTAAGAAGTTTTATTGATCCATGTAAATAGGCAATACCCAAGTACACAGGAAGTATACAAGAAAAAAGCCTAATTTCAAACTACCCGCTACGAAAAGTAGCATAAAAGTCATTAAATCTCGCTCCATTCCATACTATGGATGAAGCCCACAGCAACAATGTGTGATAGAAAAAGGCCCTAAAACCATCCGGAGAGCGTTCCCTATTTTCAAAACATCGACCATTTCTTTCGATCCATGTACACCACATTAAACATAGGAGCACCATCTTCCAAACAACTGCAATATTACGATGACCCTGAATCCCTCTCCAACACAACAATAAATCCGACACCCTCCTAGGCATAACCCATGCTACACCGAGTCTAGTGAAGATGTCATCCCATAAAGTTTTTACTACTTCACAATGGAGAAGCAGGTGGTCTGTTGATTCACTGTTGTGTTTACACATGAAGCACCAATCTGTTAAGTAGAAGCTGCACTTTTTCAGCTTATTGATGGTCAATAATTTCCCATGTGATGCCAACCAGCCAAAGAAAGCTACTTTGAGGGGAGCATTGTTCCTCCAAATACTCTTCCAAGGGAAGGCATTGAAGGGGTGAACCGTCAATACCTTGTAATAAGAGCAGACTGAGAATTTCTTGTTCCGTGTGTCCATAGTAGCCTGTCCTCCCTTCCTGGTTGCACTTTCAGCGTATATAATACATAGTAAAAGTTAGCAATGTCATCCACCTCCCAATCCTGTGCAGCTCTAGAAAAATTCACAGACCAATGCAGGGAATCAGCAGTGATGCTCATATTATTAGCCACGGAAGCATCCTTATCTAATGCAATCCCATAAAGAGAAGGGAAAGCGTTTTTCAAGGCCGCATCACCACACCAAATATCATGCCAAAATCTGATTCGCGTACCCCTTCCCACCTGAACTCTGGAATTGCGGAGTATGTCCTCCCATCCATTCCGAATGAATTTCCAAACCCCCACTCCGTAGGCCCCTCTTACTGCATTAGAGCACCAATCCCCTCAAATGCTCCCGTATTTAGTATCGATGATACTTCTCCAAAGAGCGTCCCCTTCCTGATGATACCTCCATAGCTACTTACCAAGAAGAACCTTGTTAAAGGTTCTCAATTTCCTAACCCCCAAACCGCCACAAGACAAAGGAGTACAGACTTTATCCATTTGATTAAATGAAATTTTTTCTCATCTGCTAACCCTCCCCATAGGTTATCACGGTAAATCTTCACTAGTCTATTTGCCACCATTGCAAGCAGGGAGAGGATAAAAAGTACGTTGGAAGATTGAATAAAGTGCTCTTAATAAGTGTGATTCTACCGCCTTTAGACAAGTAGATTCTTTTCCAACCCGCCAGTTTGCATTTGATTTCTCAACAATCTCATCCCACATTGCCTTGGATTTATGAGGAGCTCCCAAAGGGAGTCCTAGGTATTTCATAGGCAAGGATGACACCTTGCAACCCAATATGACCGCCACTTCGTTTAGATTCTCTTCCAACCCGCCAGTTTGCATTCAATTTTCTCAACAATCCCATCACACCTTGCCTTGGATTTAAGGTTTCTTCCCATAAGTAAATAAGGTAAAAACGCAAAATATTTATTTTATTTTTCGATTAGTAACTCATATTATATTAAAAGTGCAGAAAGGCACAACCAAAATATAAGGAAGTATACAAAAGGATACACCCAACAAGAATGGAAAGAGAGAGAGAGAGACACACACACACACACACACAGCAAAAACCCTAGAATTCTAATAGGTTGGAGAATCACGAGCTATTATGAGCAGCCACCCAAACATAGAGATTGTTGAAGACTATGGCCTTTAACCCTAATACTGTGCTCTCACGGTCTTTAGAAAATTGGGCATTGCCTTCTTGTCGGCTACACCAAATTAAGTACATTGGGACCATCCTTCAAGTGTCTGAATTTCTGTGACTTCCACAAGAATTCCACCAAGAAGCCAACACCCCCCGCCCCCCCTTCCCACCTTCTAGGGCATGACCCACTCAATCCTAAAAGTGCCAAATATCGTTGTCCATAAATCCAGAGAATAAAATTGAATATAATTAGCACACACCTCATTAGTGTCTAGTTTGTATTCTCTGACCCCCACACCCCACCCTCCAACCCCCTTCCCCAACTCCAACACCACAAAAACCTCCCTGATGTAACATAAAAAATGGTGAGACAGGTTCCCAAAAAAAATTTAAGCAGTTAGCAAACAACCAAACAGTGTATGTATATCTACCCTAGACTAGAGCCAGATTCAGATATAGTCCCTGCGAACTCGAGCAAGCTGTTTCCAACATGTGGAACTTCAAGAGAATCAAGACTTTACTATAAGACGTTTTGCAAGGACCCACCCTGTGCCAAATTGATTTATAGGATTTCGAACATTAGATTGGTGAAGATGAAAGGTGTGTGTGTGTGTGTGTGTGTGTGTGTGTGTGAGAGAGAGAGAGAGAGAGAGAGAGAATTAAGTCTTCTCCCATGCTCATCAATCAAAGATTTGGACGTTTCCCATGCATAAACTCTAACTTCACTTGCATCAATCCCATCTAATTAGAGTTGGTTGCATTGAGAGTAAAATAGACCAAAAAATTGAAAATAATAATAAAAGACCCCCACAGTTATGAAGTAAATGTAGCTGTAGTACCTCATCATCAAAAGAAGGAATCATGCACGCCATTTGGGGCCAGCAATTACCATCAGTTCCCAAAGCACCAAACTCCCCTCTGCTTAGAATTGCCTAAACACATAACAAAGAAATCAGAGTCTATTGCATTTTAGAGGCAAAACCTGGATTTGATTTACTTTTTTACAGAAGGCCTGAATAAATTAAATTAGTTAGTCATAGGAAGCAAAGAACAAGCTTAACTTGGAGTCAAAGGATTTAAATATTCTATCCATAGCCAAAAACAGAAAAAAAATATTATTAAATGAACTAAGGAGAAAAAAAAAACACAAAGTCTAACAATCTAAGTAACTAGTGTAGACCATTACTTTTGCATAAGGGTCCAACAGTATCCGAGACGAATCATAGTAATTCCCGTCTTTTGGGGAGAACTCTCCATCAAATTTGTAGCCATAAAGCATATCGATAAAATCTCCTTTTAAAAATACATGCCAAACATCACCAGTCTTATTAGTCAGTGGATCAAGAGAGATCTGCTCAGTCAATTTATTCTGCATCAGGTAAACGACAATAATTAGTTATACATACTCCGCAAACTACAAGACTTAAAAATAATATCAATCAAGTTTTTAAAAGTATAGTACATCCTTTTATAAGAAAACTGCTCAAGCAAACCTCAAGATATAAATCTGCTAACCACAACATGCAACAACTCTCCTTTACGGCTATTAGTTTTTCAAGATACACTACAATCCAAAATACCAGTGAGTCCTAAACTTCGTTTCTCTGTTTTTTTTTTAAATAAGCGATTCCTAAAATGTTTTTGAGAACTGGCAAGTACTATTTTCGAAGTGTCATTCCAAATAATTTCAACCAATGGAATTAATTTTTAAAGTCCTATTTTTTTAGGGGAAAGTAGCTTATAGTTTTTTATGTTCTTGGAGTTTCAAAAAGAGTCTAGAAAGTTTGGGAAATATTAGTTCCATTAATATAATTGATATTTAATTCCTTCCTGGTGCACCTATAACTCCGATATAATGGAGACTTATGTAGTTGCATATCCAACTCTATGAAGTACCTTTCAGCAGAGTGTCAAAATATTAGCAACTCGCTTCTCTAAAAATGATCACGATAGAGTTCTATTTAACACACAGGAACATAGGCACCCACCCAGGGAGAAAAAAAGCCACAAGAGTCCCATTACTAAGAACACCATGACATATTTTAGGGCCCGTTACTTGCAACACCATGACATATTTTCGGCAGTACAGGCTATGCAAAATCAGGATTTCGTCCTTATTGATCAGCGCTTTCCAATTTGACGTAACTAAAGTAGCAAAGACAGCCGAGTATTAGTTTTCCTCATAATAATATATTTGCCTCGAGAGAATTATGGTTAGTAATTTTTCATATTCTTGGGAGTGTCATGATAAGTATAAAAAATATAGAGCCTATACGTTGAAAAAATTTTATATGCTTGGAAGGTATGTGCTAGATATGTTCATTTGGGGGAAAAAAAATAGTCAGACAACCACATTGGAAACTACTGCCGTTTGTCCACCATTAAAAATTGCTAATCTGAGCCTTATAGTTGAGCATCAAAATACTTTCGCAGTAAGAGTACTCTAAATTCAGTACACATATAATACGATTCAATCACAGAATAAATTACTCAAATTGAAGGTCCAGATTTCTTTATCTGGTACATTGCAATGTGGAATGTTTTCACCAACAAAACAGCATCACCAACTGAGTGAGGAAGCCAGATAATCAAAAATAAGAAAAACAAAGATGGAACTTACGTCCTGTAAATCGGAGAGACTGATCAGGCAGAGAGTGGCGGAGACGGCATTGGCAGAATAGATGGCGAAGTTGACCCCGCCATCACGAGCCGTAGCCCCAAACGGCGCCGGATAGCCTCGGGACACTCGGAAACGCCCGAGCATGGGCTTCTCGGTCTCCACGGCAGTAGCAGTCCCGGCCTCGGGCCCACCACCTTCTCTAGCACTCACAACCATCGAAGACTTGCTCCTTCTCGAATGAAGGCTGTGTGTATCCAAATTGAGAGCGCTTTTCTTCCGCTTCAGAAATGTTCTCTTGGGATTGGTTAACAGTCGAGGCTCTCGAGGACGAAGCTTAGTGGCGCATGGGAAGCGTGAAGTACATGGAGCTAACTCCATTTGCTCGCTCACCGAGAGAGAAAGACACACTCAGAGATTCATGAAGAAATATCGAGAGAGAGGTGGGATCAGTTGCGTGGCTCTGATCTGATCGAGACAGGTGTTTGTATATTTTTTGCAATCTGTTCCCTCCTTGGCGCTACATAGAAGCGGGCTGGATCACTTCTTCCTCGTATCCCTATCCTATTTCGTGCCATGCTTGTGGCCGGATTTTACTCCCAACTCCACCCAGCCCAAACTTCTATATTCGTATGCCGATGCAGCGCAGAAGATACGTGCCTAGTTTATTTTTACGGTCATTGATCCTCTAATTATTATAATTTTTTTATATAAAATAAAATAAAAAATTTAATTTTTTTAAATTTAAGAATAAAAATAATATTAAAAAATATATTTTAATAATATTTTATTTAACTTTCAACTCATTTCATTTTATTTTATCTATAAAAACAAACGAGATCTCTTTAAATGTCACGTGTGCGAAATATTCTTGGTTAATATGATAAAACTTGATTTATAAAATAACATTTTTTTTTAAAGTTCAACGCATAGGATACCTTTATTAAGAAGAATCCAAACAATCCATCATTACAGTATTTTTCATTCAAAATATTCATGAGGACTTTCCTCTATCCACACATTCTCTCCTGAGTAAGAAAGAGCTAGTAGCTTTGCAATTTTGTGAGGTACACTATTAACTTCTCTATGTATAAAAGTAACACTCCAACTTGGTCTTCTAGAGGGTATACTTCTTGCATCATCAATCACACTACCATATTCTGGGCAAATTTCCTCATTACATTTTGTTGCCTTAACTACCATATGGGAGTCACCTTCCAAAACCACTATTTACATTCCAACTTGAAGCATAGAACTACGGAAAAAAACTACTATGCCGCCCAATACTTACTGCTCCATTTGACTACTAAGTGATTTTGTTTTTTTACTTAATGATGAAAGAAGTAATTTTAAATGTACTGGTGTATTTTTTTATTTTTAAAAAATATTTAAATATATTAAAAAAATGTGAATAAAAAAATTTAAAAAAAAAATTGTAAAAGCAAGTAGCTGTATAAACGAGCGGTACTACTCAGGCGGCAAAGTAACACCACTCTAAAACTATTGCCATTATTGGTTTCATGAGGTGATTAATGTTGAGAATAAAAAGCCCAAGATGTCCCTTGCTGCATATTATAACTCCAATTCCCACTTTCTTGGATTGGATATCCTCAACAGCATCTCAGTTTGCTTTTACTACCATATCGTTTGGCTTTTTCCAGTTGATCAGGTGTCTCTCAAAGAGTTTGTTCTCTTGTTGATGACCTAGAGCTAAGATAAATTCATCCAATCCTTATTTTGCAGCCTGAAATACCCTTCTCGAATCCTTAAACTTGTTTTCAAAAATTAGAAATATTTCTTCTTATCCATATCTTTCCCTGTTTATATGCCACCAACTCTATCTCCTCAGCCTTCAAACACATTTGATTTCTTCCATGAATCCAAGAAATATACCTTTGTGCTCGACCACTCTTGAACTAGACTACCAGGTTTAGCCCAAACACCAGTTGATGCAGGACAGCTCCATGATGCATAGACAGTAGACTCTGTTTCTCTTTCAAATACTGGACACATGTTATTATCAATGATGTTCTTCTTAAAAAGATTTGAGTCTTCCATGGGAAATTCTTTACCACACATTGTACCCTTAAATCCCAGATCAACTGCCAACCACCTTCTGTTTTAGAAAAATTCGAGGATTCCCCTTTCAACAGTCTTACTCTTGTGTGCTCTAGGTGATAAGTACTCTTGATATAGAACTTTCAATTATTAGAAGGGCCCCATATCAATTTGTCCTCAACACCCAGTCTACTCAGATGAATGTTTTGTATGATTTCACCCTCTTCTTTACTGAAAGTATCAATAATCAAAGTTTCATTCCATCGACCAGCCCTGACTCAATAAGCTCATTCACATTATGTTACTACCATTCCCAACTCTCCAAAACAATCCTTCTTTAACCAGGTCTAAAGATTAACACAAACTCCATCTAGATCAATGATGGCCCATTGCCCAGCTTGGCAACTTCACATGCTTGAAATATTTCTCCTCGTTATTTTTGCAACCAAGGAGAGAGGATTATTCAACATCCTTCAACACTGATTTGCAAGTGTGGATTTGTTGAAACTTTCAATGTCTCTAAATTCTAAAACCCTCTCTTATTCAATTCCCCCATCTTAGACCAATTCCTCCACTGAACTCTATTCTCACTGTGCTTATGGCCCCACCAGAATCTCTATATCATGGAGGTAATCTCTTTTCACAACCATCTTGGTAACTTGAAAACACACATAGGGAATGTTGGTATTGCTTATATCACAACTTTTTAAGATTTCCTTCCCTACCTTAGATATAAAATTGTTCTTCCAACTGTTAGTTTTACCCAAATTCTCTTCTTCATATGCCTAAAAGTCTTATACTTGGATCTACATCTACCCACCATAGATGGTAAACCCAAGTGCTTTCATAACTACCACAAGTTGACACACCAACTACTTGTAGGATTTGTTTTCTGACTGACATATCGATATTGAAGCTTTAAAAAATTGTGGTTTTCTGTATAGTATGATTTGCTTGATCGGTTGCATGATTCAGCACATAACCTCATTTAAATTAAATTCATTTAAAACTTTTATGAATCATTCCATGCGTGGCATCCTGCTGCCCGTGCCATTAGAAACAACGTCCCTACTACCCGTGCCATTAGAAACAACGTCATCTGGATATACTTAAATAAAAAATTGACCACATGAATAACAAAACAACAAAACCTCAAAAATAAATAAATAAAACAAACTGACAAAAGGGCAATACCTCGTTTGGTTACGCAGTTCACATGAGATGAGATGAGATATTTTGTTGAAAGTTAAATAAAATATTATTATAATATAATTTTT